>KK122225.1:282486-314582 GCA_000611955.2 Stegodyphus mimosarum
AAATTTTTAAACATGCGGTGTCAAGGACTGAAAAACAATACAAATGAATTACATGTGTTTAATATCGATTTCTAGGTTTCGCCAGAAATAATAATCAGCATTAAAATACTTTCAAATACAATCACCCGGTAATCAGACTGGTTATTCATATATTTAGTTTTTTTCAGTTTGTCGTAATGATCTATAAACAGATAGAAACAATTTATCTACATTGTTATCCTCTTACTGCAATATAATTTTTTGTTACAGGAGCTTTTAGAAAGTTGTGCAGTTGCTATGCAAGCTATTTACATTATCATTAGGAACTAACAAACACCATATGCTTCACGATTATTATCAACTGCAGAGCAGCTCTAATACAATCTATGTAGTGCGCTTATGCAAACAAGAAGTCACTTCTAGCTCTGATGTCTATTAAAACTGTAAATCGAAACATAGTACACGCAAAAATAAATTTCAGCATTGCTTTGTGTTTAAAATGCTCAATATGGATGCTTTGGGGGAAGAAAGAATAAAAGAAGAGGGGGAGAAAAACACTCGAACTAAAGTTTTTTTTTCTCCTTTTTTAATTTTTATATATTATTTATACACACACATATTTGCACTCTATTTATAAAATAATATACTGAAAACTGTAATAATATTCATCAATCTGTAATCTTTCAAACTGTAATAATATTCATCAATATGTCAGACTTATTTTCATGCTTTTCTATGGCAATAAGATTATTGATCTAATATCGGATGGTTGAACAGCACTTTGGTGGTTATTTTCATAAACATCACGGTTATAGTTATTTATATTCCTCAAATGGCTTGGCATAAATAAAGGAAAAAAATCGCAGTTATATTTACATACTATGACTTCCTTGTATATATGTATGGAACATAAAAATATATATAAAATATGTATGTTCTAACTTAAATGTGCAATAAACCTTTAATTCTTCATTTTAATTTGTATATTTCCACTTTTCTATTCTAAAAATATTAATAGCTTACAATAAATCGCTCTAAACTGCGCCATTCCAAAATTAACAGCCATGTCATATTTTTAAATAATGCTTTCTTATTTTTACATAACGATATAAATTTTATTAGTAGAATTTAAGATAAAATAATTTCTTTTTTTCTTGTGCTTTTTAAAAGTTTAAATAAAATTGTCAACTCTTTCAAAATGGTTGTGCTCATTTTTGAAAAACTTAGGTCAAATTTTGAGAACCCTTATTATCTGAAGTTTAACAAACAGCGAGAAGAAACCTAGCTGAACTTGGGATATAGAATGGGGGAGAGGAAAGATTTAGCTTTATTTACACTAGGTCTTTTTCCAGATAACTCGAATAATCCGGCAAATAGCACCATAACAGACTGAAATCATTCAAACTCCCTGAGTCAAGAATTAAAATATTTCAGCTTTTTAAAAAACTAAGTGCATTTCAACTTTAATTATTTCTAAATCACTTTTATTGCTTTCAGGAATAACATGAAGGATTTCATTTTGTATCCTGTTAAGAATAGCATTCTTTGTGATGTCTGAAAATAGTACATATATAGTCGTTTGCAAAAAATTAAGAGCACGATAAAAAAAATCAGTTTTAATGAAATTTCGCAATAATAACATATTTTGTAAACGAACAAAATAGACTTGCAAGGTTATTTAAAGTAAAGTCAGTATTTTGTAGCACCTCCTTTGTTTTTAATCACTGCTGCAATCAAGTTACACAAGCTATAAATAAGAGACGACAGTATGATTAAGAAGTCTCTGTATACCAGACATGCTTTATTGCTTCAACAAGTGTCGTAGCACTGGATGGTTGCTTTTCCGCGACTTTATTTTACACAGTATACCACAGATTTTTGACGGGATTTAAATCTGGGCTGTTACCTGGCTAATCAAGCACCTGGTTATTTTCTGCCGTCAGATAGTCCTTAACAGTCCTCTAGGTGTAACATCATGCATGAAAATTTAACATATGTGAATATCTACGAGAAGCTTAAACTTTTCACGTAACAAATTAATGCACCAACTTCCGTTTAAAGAAGTTTTAAGTGACAGGGAAAGCAGAGGAACAGTACCAGATACAGATATTACTCTCCGTATCATTTGGCTTGGAAGATCTTTCACAGCTGGAGTCGCACACCTGTCATCAGATTACTTGCAACTCCTTTCCCTCTAAGACGCCCAGATGGTATAGTAGTTAGGAAAGCCGAGGGCTATACTAAAGGGCCCGAGTTGGAATCCCGGAGAAGGCATGGTTCTAACTGTTCGTTTCTTCATAGGAGGCAAAGGTGGCCCACCTGTCAGGTGCCTTCATAATAAAGGGACCGATACTTCTAGCCTTAGTAGTAGCCAAAGTCTATGATGATGTCTGCCCGCCATTGGAAAAAAAAATCTTTTCTCCTTGAGCGGTGAACACTTGTAAGGTGAACACGTGCAGAAAATTTCTGTATATTTGACTCATCGAAAAATAACACCGTACTCCATTGCTGTATTACCCAATTCTGATATTGTCTAGCGAAGGTCAGTAGTTTCTTTATCGCAGCAGACGTTTCCTAGAAGGCTTATAGCTTAATAAAACAAAATATCTGGTCAAACGTCTTGAAATAGTAGTCAAATTGCTATTGGTGGCATTAACATCCAGAGTCAATCGAATTTTATTCCAGGGGATATTGCGAGGTTGTTCGACATGGTTGTAGGACCATTGTTCTTATCACGTGATCATCACGAGCACTTGTTTTTCTTGGGTGTCAACTTCTCTTAAAGGCCGTAAATTTTCTCGAAATCTTAAATTGACCAACAGCTTGATAAAAAGCGGACTTGCTCAAGGTTACCCCTTACTTATTTCCCGTTCAGAAAAGCCAACCCATTAAAGAAGAGATGAAAGTTGCTGAAGGAAAGATTGAAGCAGGCCAAGAGGAATGAAAAGAGAAATTACTCGCATAATACGAAACAAATTCGAGATTATGGAAGGCAGAATAGACACAGTTGAAAAATAGGATTGGAGAAATTAAAGAAAGAGTTTCTTCCGTCAAAGAACAAATCGAAGAGAGAGTTTCTGCCGTTGCCAAAAAACTTGACACCTTAAAGAAATGCACAGCTATGGCAGGAAGTAATTCTGATGATTCTAAATTTATATCCAGGCCTTTTTGTTCCTCTTTGAAGCTATCCACGTATGACAGGAAGACCTCCTGGCAAGTGTAGAAGACACAATTTTATATAGTAGAGAAGGCGAATGGATGGGGTTCCCAAGCTTAGATCTGACATCTTGCCGCTTCTCTAAGAGCACACACAGCGGATAACCTTCTAACTCTTCTCGAAAATCAGAGGCTAGACTCCTTACCTCTGTCAGGCGCGTTGGAGCTGCGCTTTGGGGAGAAGTCTTTAAAAGACTATAGCAGGCTTCAATTAAATTCTCACAAACAGAAGCCCAAGGAGACACTCAAGGAGCTCGTCACAGGTGTTCCAAGTCTGTCTCATCTCGCTTTTTTGGACTGCCCAACAGAAGTAAGGGAAAAACTGTTTCTGTAGTACTTCATTGATGGCATCGGGATCCTGAGACACAGACACCCCTCAGAATGGAGGATGTCGAGAATTTAAAAAGCGCTTTAGTGTATGCCATGAAATTCGAAGCAGCCCAACAAATAACTTATAGAAACCGTTACCCAATTAGAGTTGCTCAATTGGGTAGCGGTTTCTATGAGTTGAGTAGACAGTGGATCAAATGATTGCTCGTCTAGACAATTTAGCCACAGGATGACTTCAGACGGTATAGGAATGACAAGAAACAAACCCTAAAGTGCTGGAACTGCAGTGCTGAAGGTCACGTATGAAGGAACTGAAGGAAAGCCATTTTAATAAGGGATTATACTATATCCCTCATTAAACTTCATTTATATCCTAGAAATCACATTCTTTGTTCGTTTCACAACAACTAATAAATGTACATTTTTTGTTTCTGATAAAATACGAGAATAAAATTTAATTATTCTTTATTCCAAGCATATTCGCCTTCTCTCTCATAGCTTACACTCGTGCATCATATACATCAGGTAATAAAACTTTTGATTATCCGTAATTTAAGTCTAAAATAATAATATCCCCTAACTTAATTGATCTGAGCGCGCAGGGTCAGATTAAGATCTCTAGAGGCCCTACTTGCTTAAAAGAATTTTGGTACCCTCATATACATTTTCGGCAGTTTGAAAAAGTGGAAGACTTTTCGGAGAAAACCGTAGAAGCAAAAATCTTTTGTGAGGCGATGCCATTTCAAAGGAACTCCAGATTGACTTAAATTCACTTTATAATGCATGATTCAAATGGTTAAACTAATTGTAATACTATTAACTATTTGTATTGTTAAACTGTTTGATGCAAAATGTATTAGTACTTAATTAGATATTCTAAATTTTATGTCTTTGGTTAATTTCAATTTGTGATTTTTTTACACTTTTACACTCAGAAAATCCCAAATAGGGAAGAAAAGCTTTTAGGTAGCGAAGTACTTTTAAATACGATGATAATAAAAGTAATAATTAATATGCATAATTTTTATCTGCGTAAACTTAGTAATGTACCATATATTAAAGTAAACGCAAATATTAAGTGATTCAACATTGGTTGAATCTTCATAAAAAATCTACAAATATCTGCAGTAGATTAAGACTACTCAAATAAAATGAAATTTAATAAGAAAAAGGTCAATAAAATTTAATAAGAAAAACAATACGTACAAACAATCGGATGAAATTTAAAAAGAAAAAAATTTCTGAAAATCAGTAGATAATATGCAAAATTTAAGTTTCATTACATTCAGTATAAATTTATTTATTGGTGGAAAATATTTTCCTAGTAGAGGCTAAAAATGAAAAACCGAGGGATTCAGCGTTCTACCGGGAGATCTGATGAAAAACCGAGAGTGTCCCGCTAAAACCAGGAGAGCTGCCAATTAAACCATGGCAAAATTGGCAATAAAAAATTTTTGTGATGCCCCATTCATGAGTCCCTAAGCACGTTTTTCTGGTGGTCCCTTTCTTTGATGCACCAAGCACGTGCTTATTTTGATTAATGGTTAATATAGCTCTGGAAAATATAGTAAATAACAAAATGATTGATTTATTTAAAGTTTAAATTGTTTTAGAGAAGCAATAAATAAAAGGACAAAACCAAGTAGGTATTCGTCAGATGAATGTAAGCAAGTAACAGCTTTGCAGTTATTAAATAAAATTTATAACATAAAATTCTTGATTTGCTTTGCGTATTAAAAATTATTATTCACTTACAGTAATATTTCAAAAAGTTATAATATTTTTTAATCGAAGTTTCTATTTTATGGTTGCATTATTCGCTACCTAAATTTTTAATTGACTTATAATTAAACTAATGTAATTACACAGTTAAACCCATATACAACAATTCTACTTCAGAATTTTGTTTAATAGACCCTAACAACCTTAAACAGGGTAAACCTGTTATGCAGACCCAGAAATACCCTTACTGTCGATTGTCAATTTCTCTAAAATGTCCACCACGGAAATAGGAAGCAAAATGGACAAAACTCTTTCTCTTCTCCCGAATTAGACACCAGAAAAGGAACTGAAGTGATCAGATGTCAGTCAGCACTCCTTTTCTTTTAGTAATTTTCTTTCAAACGTTCCTTACAGCGAAATGTTATGAGTGTCGATGGCACACCCGACAATAATTTCGATTTTTGCAAGATTTAATGTGAAACAACAATGCATTTACTTGTTACTGAATTTTAGACAGAACGAAGCATCAAAAACTAATGGTTAAAGTTTCCAATGGACATCGGATTAAAATGATTTATATTTTCGCATTATTTCTGTTTTCTTTTGCATTAGAATGTCCTTTCTAAATTTTGGCAAGTATCCGTCTATATAAAGAAATAATATATTTCTGCTCACAAAACAGGGAGATTATTTAAATGCGTAATTAAATTTTTAAAATAATCATCTTAAAACGTTTTCGTAATAGATTGAATGCACACAGAATCGATCATAGCTTGATAAAATTTATTTTACCAAAAGGAACATTCCACAGTTCCGGGACTTTCCACAAAAATATTCGTACAACTCTTCACAGTATCACAGGGCACAGTCAATAATTACGCTTAAAACTATTAAGAACGTTAAACACAACGCAATGCAAAGCGCATCAAAAGGCGAAGTTCTCTCGGATATCTCAGTTCTCCGACTTCAGCTTTTAACTAACGACTAAACAACTGAGAAACTGATACCTCTCCGGTGTTGCATAATTTTACTCTGACCGCCGAGAAATCTCTAAATCTTTTTGCTTCTCGGAATTACTGGAAAGCATATGAAGGTTGGATACGGTTAGAGCTAATATAAGAATTAATTACAATTATTCAACTACAATATCAATTACTGTTATACAGAGACCGAACCCAAATGTCGTCAAACGATTGCCAAGTTTGGCGACTTTACCGATTTTTTGACAAATCTGACAACAAAATTTAGTCGCCAAAACCGTTGCCAACTTGGTGATACCTCGCCATATGAGCGAGATAGCCATTTACTCAAATAAACCTGCCCCTGTATTATTAATTTTCCGGCAGACTATCTATTCATGTTACATTGTGCAGAAAAATACAGCAATTTCATACATAATTTCACTAAAATTATCTATGTACAAAATTCCTAACAGTAACCATTGTAAGATTACATGAATATAAAAATTAATAGATTTTAATTACATAGTTTTACGTCATTTATTACTAATTTCGTTTTAATTACAATTAATATTTTTGGAGGCAAGCTCTAACTTTTGGAAATAATGTTACAATAAATAAATAAATAACACTTTTAAGCTAGAACACTTCTCATCTTATAAAGAATTTACATTTACGAACAAAACTATAAGAATAAAATACAAAGATGCTAATTAATTTCCAATTAAACTAATATGCGGCTATCAAAATTTTTCAAATGTAACCGAAAATAAATAAAAAGGAAAAAGAAAGAGAGGAAATTTTACGTGAAAGTAATAATAATTTCGTGACGTCTGAGATGTATCAAACTCTGTTTTGGCATCATGATGCATCCCAGATGTCGCTACATGTCAAACGGATTCTTTCAATTTCAGAACTTTCGATAAATTTTTTTAGTTAAACATATAAAATTTCGGAAGAAAAATAATTATTTTTTATATAATAATCTAATGACTGGTAACGGTTACTACAGAATACTGATGAATTATATTTTGAGGTTCACAAAATCAATACGTTTTAAGTACCTTTGTCATTACTTCCTGAGCTAAAATACAGTTTGAAAATTTTAATTTTTAATCTTTCATTTAAATTTTCAGAATTTAAAAGTAACGAAAATTTTTTTACTCTCCTCTTTAAGAAAGGTATTCAACAGTATTGATAATGCAAAACATAGTTTCTCGGAGTAACGAAATAAGATTTGTTTAAAATAAGGCAGTTTCGCCCAGGAATTCTTAGAGAATTCCACACATATAATTTTGACTTAGCGTATTTCAGAATCCTTAGTGTGAAAGAGATATTATGAAATAATTATTTGAATGCGAGGGTGGGAAATCATAGAAATATCTACTACAAAAAAGCTTAAGAGGCGGGCTTTCTAAGGAAAAATGGCTCGTATCCACGTTACGCATTGAGAAAATCACGAAAACGTCCATGCACCCAACCTGTTCGCCAGGATTTAAACTACCACTGTTCAGCAATTTTACCGCTCAGCCGCTGGTGGGCCTCGTTCTTCATGGAATTTTTGAATTTTGATAAAATTCTTCTAATGCAGATAACATTGGACTTTTTAGAGTATAATATACTACGCTTCATTAATTGTGAAAAACTGTTTTAGAAATGCTATTCTTTTAAGTGGAAATCTATGTTTCTTACAGAAAAAAATAATATGTTCAGTGCATAATTGAAGGAAAAAATAATAAGGATAACAATTCAGAAACAGGAGTTTAAAAAATTTATGTATTTACAATAATCTGAATGTCAAATTTTGATTTTACTGATGTTGCTTTAATTATTTGCCCATATTTAAGTAACACGAAATGAATCTGATTACACTGAAACTATGTCTTCATGCCACTGTCGCTTAAGATTTATTACGAGCTCACATCATTTTATACTTTTTGTAACTCATGGTACTTTTAAATTTACCTGTTATAGATTAAGAAAATAATTCAATAATTTACAAAATATTTTCGGTTTAATTATTCAGTAATATCGTTTTTACTATCATATTTAAGACAGTAGAAAAAGCATCGAATTGCATGCAAACAGCAATGTGACTTTAGACTGATACCTTGATATATATTTGTTTTCTAGTATTCTGCTCAAAGTGCTAACTAATATAACTTGAAGAATTATAAACCCAGGCAGTGATATTTGAGCTAGAAAACAGGAAATGCTAAAATAAGCAAGTGAGGAGAATACAAATGGAAATCACCAGGGAAGGTATGAAACCCTCAGGAAAAAAGGGTTGTCTCCAAAAGAATTTCTGAGAATTCTTCGAAGCTTTTTGTCCAATTTATTACGCTTTTTCCTTACCTTCAATAGCACTAAATATTTCACCATTGATAACATTGTTCAGGTACCTACAGAACCAGGGTACAATTTCTAAAATAGAAGTACCAAAGCACCAGGAAATGCAGTGTCGTAACTATAGGGGGTAATCTGTCCCGACTCGCACATTTTTAGGAGCAGCCTTTTTTGTGTGAAGCATTACTTAACAGGACTTAGTCAGATAGACCGTCAAGGCAGGCAAAGAATAATTAAATTCTAAATTGCCATACAGAATTAAATTAAGAAAGAAAATAACTTTTACTCTAGAACTACAAAGATTAAAACTATACTTACTACTCAAAGAAAACACCACGCGATTTTAACAGTTATATGATTTTATTATGAATGAAAATTACGAATATGAACTAAATTATGATCACTATGACATTCTTAAGGAAACATTCCTCGTTAAGGAAAAAAAAAAAAAGAAAGAATTTCAGAATTTTATTTCCGTTACTGCTGTTAGGGATATCGAAACAGGAGGGCAGTCCTTTTGAATTTTTGCTGTTTATTCCAAAATACAGTCTCCAAAACAAAGTTTCAACTATTGTAATACTACTGCGAACTTTCTTGTCAGTTGCTGTTAGTTGTGAGAAGCATTTCTTAAATAAAAATCATTTAAGAAGTACTGAACTACATATGTAGATTTTGCATTTAAGAAATCTTTTTATACGGTTTACATAACAGCAACAGGAGCTACGTAACAGAATACAATGACACTGCAAACAGAAAATAATAATAATAACATAATTTTAAAATGTTGGAATTAAAAGTATTAGTATTTCAGAAATAAGCGTAGAGTTCTAATGTATTTTTCTACATTTTGTTTCGAAATTTTTTTGCAATAATTTGTTTGTGAATCAAGAAAGGCGGCTAATTCTGGGACCACTCCAGGCGGCAAATTGAGGGACTGCTCCGGGTAGCAAATGTTCTAGTTACGCCACCGATGGAATGCTGTCAGGAAAAGTAAATGATAATAAACGATTAAAATTAAATAAAACGCAATGAAATAAAAAATTAATATCTTAAATTAAGTTAACAAAAACTAATTAAATAAATTAAAATACCGCAGCTTGCTTTATTTGAGGCTCCAGCTTACCTTATGGCTTCACTAAAAGATTGAGAAATGACAGAGCCAGGCTGTGACTGAATAGAAGACAATCAGATGCTGCGTAGGAGGCAATAAAATCTTGCATACAATCTTCTATGCAATCGTGCATAGAAGGCAATCATATCTTACGCCCAAAGTTGAAATAATAAATACATCATAAAAAAATAAAAAATAAAAAAAAATTAGAAAGTTTTCCTATTTTACATTACGCCCAAAGGGGCGTTTTTTTAAAGTTTTGTGTGTTATCTTACTTGTTGAATATCATGTTCTTCGCCCTTAAACCACATAAAATTCAATTCAACAGCAGTACCAGAAAATACATAAAAAAAGCATATCTTTAGAATTCCCGATAAACAGTCTCGCGCGCTGAAGATAAAAATGTTATTTTTTCTATACAGGGATGCCATTGCTCACTTTCAAATCATTGAGTTTGTTAATAAAAAATTTGTTAAAGTTTTACAAAGTATGAAATAGAAAATAAAATAAATTTGAAATTCAAATTTCGGGCTTTCATGTGATCTTGTTTGGGTAGAGGATTACGTAATTCAAAATTTGATGGCTTTAGTTACAGTCATTTTTTCACAATGAAAAACATTTATACAATCATCCAGATTCTTTATTATTTAATTTCTTTAAATATAACACAGGATGATAATATTTGGCGGCAACATTCTGAAAAGTAATTCAAACTTTAGAGTGATTTAAAGCAAAATGCTTCGAGACTATTAGCCCTTCTGAGCTAACGGTCCTTTGGGCTAATAATTCTTACAATGAAGTCAAAAATCCTCCTTTAAGATTTCATTAATGATCACACTGTCCCCCATCGGCTATCAAAAGATAAAAAATATAATAATAGCGAAATGAATCTATGATTTGCAAATTGCTCCATGATTTTTTCAAAATAACTTATTCTATGTTATAGTATATATGAACTATAAAACTTGTTTGTTTAATCCATTATGGCAGTGCATATAAAGAAAGAAATGGCATGGCTCCAGGGAGAATGGCTAACATGACATTACACATGACGGGAGGGGGGGGGGTTATGAAAATACCGATTCACAGGGTCGAATTATTGAATGCTCAGTGGTTTTACCCGCTTAAGCATTGAATATATAAGCATTATATACTGAAAATATTTGTATTACTATACTGCATTTGTGAGAATTATTATATGTGCAGAACATAAGAATCCTGTACAAAAGAGGAATAAAATCATTAGGCACTGAACTGATTTATATTTATAATAGATAAAGGAGCATGAAGTCTATGAAAACGAAATAAATTCCACATCTTAAAAAAATAATTTGCATAGCACAGACCTTTAAAAGTTCTGAAGCTTTTGCTGTCTTAAGGGCCATTCATACTAGGGTTTATCTGAGCTAACGAAGTCAGTTCCATGTATTCTTAGCCGTTTTTCCGAGAATATTCTCGAAGGTAGGTTAAAGCTATACATACTCTGCCTGTACGAGGAGTAGAAGTATCTTGAATTCAGTAGTGTAACAGTAGTGTCTTAAATTCAGAGATTAGCTTAACAGTGATTGTTCGGGAGCTGTATTTTACAGTCGGGAACTGTATTTTAGTGCTTTGCCGTGAAGCTATCTTTACCGCTATAGCCTGAAGGGTGCGTTACTGATCGTTTCAACGTGTTTATCGTAGTTTTTCGACGACTGTAAACATGTCTTTGGAACTCTCTTGTGTAATACTGGCGAATAAATCGTGTTTTAATTCTTCATTAAGTGTTATCATCAATTACTTTAAATTCACGAACCCGTAGAACGCAACATTATTATTATTATATTTCGTATAGTATTAGATTTTATTATTATTTTTTCTAATATTATTTGTATTATTAATATTCCTTATTCTCTCCAGATCTAGATATTACGATTTATTATACCTCCTTTGTACTATTAACTTGTTTACTTACTTCTGTAAGCCTCCTGGCATGTTTTATGGAACACAAGGAATTTTATATTGGTTCTTTTAAATAATAATAATAATAAAAAGATCTTTTAGCTACACATCACAGTGCATTAATGCCAATCAGTTACATTAAATCTTTTTCCTTCAACCAAATCTAAAATGTAAAACATAAAACTCACATGTATATAGGGTGCATTAAAAGGATCATAATCTAGAAAAGCTACTTTTCATATTTCTTTAATACCAAAAGTTGAAACATACCCCTGAAGAAAAAAAATAAAGGCAAAACAATCCAAACTGCAATATATAAAAATAAATAATCAAATTTTATCCACGATACAGGCAATCAGAGATGGTGAAGTCCAGCTCGAATGCAAAAGGTTTTGTACTACTCTATGTAAATTTCAGTATACCAGAAATATAAGTATACCAGAAAGCAAATTTACTGATTTAGATAATTTTTCAGTGTATCTTTTTAACATCAGTTTCTTATCATATTTAATACTAAATAATAATACACAAATTTATTACGCCATTTGTCAAACATATCCTTTTTAAATTCCTTTCAGCTTCGAAATCTGAAAGCACTGAAGAAAATTCAAATTTTTGGTACTGTTATCAGTAAAAAGTGAAAATGCTATTTTAAATCCTAGTCATAGTTCCTGAGATAATTTCTCCCTATTTTCATTATAACTAAATTAGACAAATGTACTAAAATGGCAAAAGGACAGCAAGCCAAATTTTGGAATCAATAATTTTTAATACAAATTTGTTACTTTTAATCTTAAGATTACATTGATATATACATAAATACACTGTATAACTAAAAGAAGAATAAATATTAAAGTTATTCTTATATGCTACAGGCTCCGTCAGAAAATTGCATACACACTTTGAACTGTTTTTCAACCTACAAGGTTAAGTTTCTAGGAAAAGTTACACTATAGACCAGTTTGAAAAGTAAATGCTCTTTCTGGTCAAACTGAATGTTACAAATGGTGTTTAAAGTAAATATTCAAAATGGTGTGGCCTTCTACATTTCTGAGTACGAGTTACAACTGATTCCATATTCCGCAGCCACTTCCAATGGGATTTCTGCGTACACCGCTTGAATCTCATCCCAAAGCGTGTCAAGGTTACACATTGCTGAAAGTGCACCTCATCTTTTACTGTGCCCCATTAAAAAAATCGAGAGCAGCGTTAAGATCTTGAGCGGTGTCAGGTACAATTTTGTAAATTGGTCCAGAAGATGTTTACACGTGAACCGGGATTTATGGGTAGCATTATTTGGTCAGATGCAGCACAATTCAAACTGAATGGAGCTGTCAACAAGCATAATTGTGTGTACTGGGTTGAAGACAATCCCCACATTACTGTTGAAAAGGCTGTGAATTTGCGGTTTGTCTCTAAGGTACTTATTGGGCCTTTCTGTTTTGAAAGTATTGTAATTGGAGAAAGGTACCTAACAATATTTGCTGATTCCATTTTCCCTGCCATTCTGCAATGTACGGTAATGTCAAGTTTTATTACTAACAAGATGGCACTCCTCCGTACTATCACAGGGATGTGTGAGCATTTACCTGGAACAAAATGTACCGGACAATTGGATAAGACGCAGGGAAAGAATAGTTTCCTGCACATTTTCCAAACCTTACTTACACTTCTCTATTTTTTATGGGACACTGTAAAAGATGAGGTGTACTGTCGTGTCGTAAACCACATAACCTTGGCATGAGATTCGAGCGGTGTGCACAAAAATTCCATTTGGCACTTAGTTGCGAAGTACGGAATCAGAAACTCGTGACTCGTACTCAGAAATGTCGACGCTGAAGGCCACCATTTAGAACTATTACTTTAAACACCATTTGGAAAGTTTCATACTGGACTATAGCCTTACTTTTCCCAGAAATTTTATCTTGTAGGTTGGAAAATAAATTTTCTATGACAGTTCAAAGTGTGTATACATTTTTCTGACGCACCCTGTATATAATATTACTTATTATATACACTGGCTCATAAAAGTGTTTGTACATTTACGAGTTTCAGTGAAATGTTGCTTCATTCATTAATAAAAATTAATATTTTAGAATGAAAATTTTTTAATAATATCTATAGATTTCTCTTAGCAAAATTACATTAATTATTTTATGAACATATTAAAACTTTTTATTTATTTTTAAAAATCAATAATGAAAAAGTAACAGAAAAATTACCTCACAAAAGTGTTCGAACGCTTTAAAGAAATCTGTACATATTGTAGAATTTCTGTCAGTTAGTATTTTGTAGTAAATACTGCAGTATTTATGACAGCTTTCAAACGTCTGGACACAGAGTTCATCAGTTTTTTTGTAATATCTGCATCAATGTTCCTCCATACTTCCATCATTACTGTTTTTATTTCGTTTTTTTGTTTTAATATTGTGCCTTCACACTCTAATTCTCTCCAGACGTGTTCTATTGGGTTTAAATCTGGTGAATGAGGCGGTGTTTTCAGAACTTGTGGACAATTATAGACATCCAAAAGGCGAGCGTTGAGGGCCATGTGCTAAGAATTGTTATCCTGATAAAAAATAAAGTTGTTTCCAGTATCCAAATTTTGAGCGGATGATTTTAAATCATCTTTTAAAATATTTATATAAAGAGCATGGTTCGTTGTGCCATCAACAAATACTAAATTATTTAATCCTGATGTAAACATGCACCATCAGACAAGAACGCCTCTACCGCCAGATACCAATTAAGGTCTTGGGATTAAGCTAATTTTTTTTTTTTCCCTGCATACAATTATACGTCCATCGGAAAAATATTAAATTTGCTTTCTTCTGCAAATAAGACATGATTCTAATACGCTTTACTCTTATTTACCATTCATTTTGAGAAGAAAAGTCTAAGCTTGTCATTTATTGCATTTCTAAAACATTTTCTTCGAGCAGAGCGCCCACATAATTCAGCTGATCTGTGTACTCGTCGAACAATTTTAAGCGAAATTGAAGTAGAAAAATTTTCATAAATTTTGTAGAAATCTTTAAAACACTCAAACATGGATTTTTCAGATTTTCTAACTATAAATCTCTGATCACGTTGAGTCCTCTTTGCCGGAAAACCTCTTCTTACTTTATTTAGGATTCGATTTTCTTCTTTAAAGCATTTTATCACATACTGCACCTTAGAATGGGATAAATTTACTAATTTAGCAATATCCTAAATCGAATTTCCATCGTTATGATAAAAAATTATCAATTTTCGAATGCTGATCGTTGTTTCCTTACGACTACGAGCCATTTTTAAGCATTAAATAAAATGTAACGAAGTAAGCAGGCAAAAAATAAAGCCAAACAATTTTTTTTTAAGCTCCACCAAAATGCAAAATTAAAAAAACGTGGTAGACGATAATTTTATTTATGAAATTTTACGAAAATGTTCAGGTGTAAGATCACTTTTGTGGCATGTTTTATATATGCGTCCTTACATTTTCAATTTTAGAAAAAGAAAATAAGTCAGTATTAAAAATTTAAAAGTTTGGTTTCATTCAAAGTCACATGAAGAAGATATGAAAAAAATATAGAGCTTTATATTCGAATTCAATTCCGGGTTACAGTGCTTTTTCTGCAAATTCTTAAAGTGTTCGAACACTTGTGAAACACTGCACGTAGCATTATATCTATGTTTTCTAAAAATAGGGAAAATGCTTTTGTTACTCAAAATATAAGTAGCATTATATTGTTTCTATTTTTTTTTTTGAACTTTTAAAATGAAAAGCTAAGAAACACATATATAAATTTATTAAAATCCAAAAGAATAGCTTACCATCAAATAGTTCTAAATGCCAATAAAGTCTTAAATTCTATTGATATATATTAGAAGCAAGCAATATGTTAAATTCAGGAGTATTCAAGAGCCATATAGTAGATTTTAAAAATAATAAAACATTTGCTTACTTGTTGGAAATGGAGTTGCATTTCAGGTAAATTAATATAAATTCTGCATTTTAAATATAATTAATATCATTACTTATAAACATAAATACATTATTTCCGTTTCAAAAATATGATCTTACAAGAAATAAATTTTAAATTTTTGTATGATACATTATAACTCCTTTTTCCCAGATAAAAATATAAGTATTTTCTTCTGACTCTCACATTTTTTCTTCCTCTATTATAATTATTAACTAATTTCAATAGGAATAAACTGAAAACCAAGGAAAACACATTCTTTATGATGATATAAAGCGTTTTCCATTCATGTAAAGAAAAGCAAAAATACGAAAACCAGAACTGAGCACTTTATACTCATAAGGCATTACTCTGGAAAGAATAAAAGGAATTATAAAGAAAACAACACACTACAGAGAAATTCTAACTCATGAAATTAAAATTACATTGGTCAGCATTATTTTTGAAGTTCCTATATTTTGCATTGTTTGTAGAAATATTTTTGCTTATTTCAGAAATACATATATTTTTTCCCTATCATGAAAGTTTTCTTTTTTTATTGAACGATTTATATGGAAAATATGCATTTGCGGTCAATTTTCTTTCTAATAAATGGCAGCACTTTATTTAGAATAGTTTAATCATGTGACTCTTTTAAATTGTCAGTTTTTTTCCTTAGCCTTAAATTAATCGTTTGCTAAGTTTCAAGTAGGTATTTTCGGTGCCTTAAAATAGTACTTAATGAACTATGGCTTCCCGTAAATGTGTGAATGATGTCGATATATTCTGTATTATTTGTGGAAATTATGCTAAAACTAAGAATATCACAGATTTTGTTAAAAATGCATATTTTGGAATTAAATTAGGCGATCAAGACAAGCCATCGAACTTCTGTTGAAGTTTCGTGGCTTTGGAGTAAAAGCCAGAAAAATTCAATGCTCTTTGTAATTCCAATGGTGTGAAAAAAACAAAAGAATCACTACGATGATTGTTATTGTTGTGTGACAAATGTTACTGATTATAATGCAAAAAGTAAAGCAGGTATTGTACATCTAAACCTATCTTCAGCAATGAAACCTGTAGGTCATAGTACGAATCTTCCTGTTCCTCAAGTTAATATGGAAAATATAAGTGATATAGAAATTTATTCAGTTTTGCAAGCAATTGAAGAAAAGGAAGCTCTGCATATTCCTGAAACAAATGAAACTATACCAATATTATTTAATCAAAGTGAGCTTAATGATTTAGTAAAAGAGCTAAACTTGCCAAAGTGTGCTTACTTCTTGGTTCACGCCTTAAAGTTAAAAATGTACTACTGCCACATGTACGCTTTTCATGGTATAGACACCGTGAAAAAGAATTGGTACCATATTCTTCGGAAGAAGGTTCACTTGTATTCTGCAGTGATGTCAATGCAATAATGAATTTCTTTGGTATTAATCATAATTCTTCTGACTGCAGACCATTCATAGTTTCCTCAAAAAGAAGTTTGAAGGAAGTTTTACTTTTTAATGGAAGTCAATATTCATAGATTCCAGTGCCACAATCTGTTATAAACATATGAAAACATCGTATTTTTATTAGACAAGGGGAATTATAACAAACATCAATGGCTTTTATGTGGAGACTTGAAGGTAACTGGAATGTTACTAGAGCGATAATATGGTTACATTAAATTTCCATGATTCTGAGATAAAAAGAATTTCTGAGGAAAAAAAAGATTGGCTTCCCAAGAGTGTTTATCACCTGGTTTAAAAATTTTTTGTTGGACCTCAAACTCGAAAACTTATGTTAGATTCCAAGTTTAAAGCAACGATGAATGATTGCGGAAAAGAAGCATGGTAGAGTTTTAAACAGATGAATGAACATTTTCCTGGGAACAGAAAACATCCAGATTACAGAATTATTGCAAAAAACATACTACAAAACTTAAGATTGCTCGGATGCAACATGAGTATTAAATTACATTTTTTACATGCACACATAGATTGCTTTCCAAAAAATCTAGGAAAAATCAATGAAGAAGAAGGTGAACGGTTTCACAGGTTATAAAAGACATAGTTACACAATCACAGGTTATAAAAGACATAGACGCTGCCAAGGAAAGTGGAAGAAAAACATTATGGTAGACTATTGCTGGATGTTTAAAGCAGATGTACCTAGTGAAGAAAGTACAAGTAGGCGAAAATCAATCAAAAGAAAATTCTTACCTTTGGAAATAATGCCTTGAAGCTAATGCTTAGCTTTAATACATTCAGCTAATTTGTAACATGCATTGTACAAAAGCAATATATGGAAGTATATTTTTATGTTCTTCCCATTCGATTATATGTTTTATATAATATACTAAATTTATTAATCTATTAATAAAGCTATTTATGTACTTTATAAAAGATTCTAAATCTATTTTGTTATTGTGCAGCTTATTTATAACTTGTATCATTAAAATATAAGGCAAAATAGAAGTATTTGTCAAAATATAAAAGCTCTCAATTTGCAAAAAATCATGTCGCGAGACAGAAATTCGGATTCCATTTTTGAAATCAACACAAAGAATATTACCTATCAGATTTAAAACGTATATATATATATTTTTTTTTTTGAAATACAGACCAGTGTTATTAATAAAGTATCAATTTACCAGATTACTCCCCTAAAAAAGTACTACTTTTTCCAGACAGTTATTGAGAGAATTAACTTGATCTGGGTTAATCTAATATATATTTTTATTATTATACTTCTTAAAACCTTGAAAGAGTTTGAGGTTGTAAAAATTATAAATTGAAATTTGAAAAAAATCGCTTCAAGTACACAAGAGCACTTGAAGCCAAGCCTTGAACTGTATGCCAATTTTAAGTCTATCTATGTGCTATGCAATATACATACAGGCAGACATAACATCTGTCCCATTACTGCTCTGAAATTCAGGGATCTATTTGCTAAATAAGAAGCAATAAATGAAACCACTAGTCAGAGTATTCAGCAAGACATCCCTAGCCAGGAGCATATTCCGAATTTTCATTAAGGGCATTTTTTCCCTCCTTCCAGCATGCTTTCGTGTTGTAATGGTCAGCAGATTCGGCGCGTATTCGAGAGGTCCAAGTTCGAGTTCCGGTGGGGGCATTGTTCATTTTTCATGTACTCCTGCTTCAAAAATAGACTAATGACTCGACAGTGGCGCCCGAACTAAAAAGGTTGTGGATGATGATTCTTCATCACCAGGATTTGGCAATTGGGTTCTCTAATCTCCAGTTGCCTTTTAAAATGGGGAGTGCATAAGGTAGACTTAGGGCGCAGCCCGTTCCTCCTTGCAAATATAAATTTGCCCTATGACCATATCTGAACTGTGACGGTTCAAAACCACAAACGCGAATTCCAGCGGCCCGGCCGCGGCCCAAAATACATGCTAAAAAATATTACCATAAAACTTTAAAATTACAGATTAAGCTAAAAGGGGGAGTATATAAGGTATTTTCTCCTTCCTTCCAGCATGCCTTCGTGGTGTAACGGTTAGCACACTCAGTGCGTATTCGAGAGGTCCAGGTTAGAGTCCCGATGAGGGCATTGCTTATTTTTCATCTCTCCTGCTTCAAAAAACCTATTGGCTCTACAGTATGTTCCTAAACAACAATTTTTTTAAAAAAATTTACATTAATAAATGAAAGTTAGATTTACACATATTCAGAAGTTGCCTATGGAACAAGCATATTAATATATTGTTAAATATTGCATAGCATACAAAATAATGAAATGCATGTAATATCCAGCAGTTAAGCTCCGAATGGGAAAAATTTTCCAGGTAAGATTTGCAAACATTTAATATCTTAAATCACAATTAGTCATAATTACAATTTTCCTTGATTTATGCAGTTCACACCATAACATATTTCCAAGCCTAATCAGTAAACAAATTGCAATACTTAACTATTGACTTAGTGCCTGTTAAAAGTTGAACACTGGTACACTTAATACGATATTGGCAAAATCAGTGATTCAATCTTTTATGTTTCACCTACCATGTTATACTGGTATTTATACGTGGTATAAAATTTATGTACAAGTTTATTTTCAGTCTCAAAGGAAAAAACAGCGCACTCAACTCAGTTTGCAAAGCACCTCTTGCTTTATGTAGGTATGTATATCTTTTATCCCTTGATTTAGGAATTTATTGCTTTGATAATCACATCCTTAGAAAGCTTTACAAATATTTTCATTTCCTTATTTTATTGAAGATAATTCTTTATTGTTCATAGGTGAAAAGCTCTGAATTTGTTCTAATATTACAGCCAGAGCATAATTTATAAAATTAGAAGTATTAGGAATGAAAACAGCAACAGGAACAAAAGTGAGTTAATAAATAATAGATAAAGCAATACATAATGAATGATTAAATAAAATATGAAGGGATAATATAGTAATAAATTAAATTATTAAGTAAATAATGATATAAGGTACCATAAAAATTAAACAAAAATGAGTAAAAAAAATAAGTGAAATAATTAAACAAATGAAAAGTGAGTAACTTCATAACATGACAAACAGGATAAAAGAAAGATTTTTCTTTGACATTTTGATTAAATGCATATAGCTGATAAAAATTCTTCTTTCTAATGGGTTCACATGTCAAGACGGAGGATTTTCTTTGGCTGAAGTTTTCTCAGGGAAAATTATTCAATCTCTACCTATTATCAGTAACAGTTTAACATCTAAAAATGTAGCATTAAATTTCCTGTTAATATTATAATGCAGTTCCAGTGTGCTCTGTTTGGAATTAAGATTTTGCTTAGAAATTGTAAGTATTGGAACTGGACATTGGTTGAATTCAGTGTCGGCGCCAGAGTTCATACAACCCAGATAGTCATATTGGGTGGCTTAATTTAGAGACAGTAAAATTTTTTAAATTTAGGAAGGAACCAGGTGTCTGAATTTCAGAATCACAGAGTTTGCTACAGGCAGCAAAATAACTAATTAGTCAGTTTTCTTACATAATGTAGTTTGCCTCATATTTTTACCTTTATAATTACTATACATCTTCATTAAGTTTCATCATTTTAAAGTAATTTTTATTTTTTAAAGGACTATCAATATCCAAATATCTGTTTAATTAAGCCATTTAAAAGTTCATCTGTTTAATTTTCAGTTATGCTTCAAATTTCTAAAAAATTGCTTTGCTTAATATTACAGGTTTAAAACACTTCTATATACTGAACTTTGAAAGCAGCCCAGACACTAGAATAGGGCAACTTTAAACTAAATGTACGATGCAAACTTCGAAACAGAAAACTTGACTTTGATTTAACCAACAACAATAAATTGTGCCCAGTTCAATGGTAAATGATAAAATCTCACTTTTTCTAGATGAATACAACAAGGAAGCCACATGAAGATACAGAAAATTTGCCCATTGTCATACGTTATGGAATGAAAGAAGGGAAAAGTTTCTATTACCCATCTAAAAACACATGTTTTGGTGACGATACTGCATCTGGAGCATCCAGGGACAGAAGCAGAGAAGACATGACAGTGCACAACTTGTTTTAAATTTCTAATTCTAAATAAAATCAGCACTTTAATATAAAACTGTATATTTAAAGTAATTGATAGAGATGTTACTATAAAATTTAGTTAAAAAAATAAAATTTTAAAGGCATATGCTGCATGCCCTAAGACAATGTCCATTCATATGACAATGTTTATTCATATATTACTGAATTTTGTATGCATAAAAACAAAACATTTTCTATTTAACTTATAAAAGCATAATGAAGTTTTATAAAAAGATGTTTTACTTCATAGGAATTATAAAAAGACATTCTGTATTTTCAAAACTCTTCTAAATCAAAAAGGTGAATCTATTCTCTCAAAATTGTAATGGAATATACATGCTTAGGATACACAGTTAATGTAAAGTTTCCACAAACATTTTTGTATTACTTTTTAGTAGATGCATTAGCTAAAACTCAATACACTACAAAAAAATATTCATTTGTGAACATTCAGCAACTTCAGACATTTCTATCAAGATGCAATCTTTCTTTTTTTGGTCAGCTAAGAGATGAGTATAGCTTCTCTCTTTTTAGACCAAAGGAACATTTTGCATTTGTTCACTATAAACGTCACTTCACTTTTCAAATTGCTGCTACCAAATATTAGAGACCTACATTATATTTAAAGAAATTAAGCAATGAAGAATACGCATGAATGTATATCTGTTTCTCGAACTGTGAAAAAACAAATTGATTTATTAAGATTTGGAATATGCCAAAATCTCAGTATTTATCATTCACACATACTGGCACAAAATTTGGTAAAGAACCACCATATCATCACAACCTCGAAAGAAAAATACGATTTTGGGTGAAGCAGTTTCAGGATATGGGCTGCATGGCATTTGTTAAAGAAATGTCTCGGCCATATACCTTTAATATGGTGCAGGTGTTAAAACCTTCTGACAAACTGTTGCTTAAAGCTTTCTTTGACAACTTGCAAAACAAGCTGGAAGTAGATGGTTTCCCAAATACACTGATGTTTACATACGAAGCCACTTTTCACATTTCTGGCAAAGTTAATGGTGGTGTTCTGTTATTGTGACTGCATTCAGAAATATACGAATGTATGTGCATATATACTCGTATGTATATGTATACGCACATACATTCGTGCTTACATATATACATCCATCCATACATCAATCATACTAACTTGGTGCTGATAACAGAACAGTACCAAGTTAATTGCTATAATTTACGATTTTGGGGCATGGAAAATCCACATTTTATAATCGAACATGAGCATGATTCTCCAAAGGTGAATGTTTTCTGTGCCTTTTTGAACACTTGTGTTTTTGGTCCTTTTTCCTTCATATAAAAATTCACCAACGAGTACATTTACCACGTTATGCTATCAGAGTAGCAGTTCCCTCACTTGGAGAAACTGGTTCCCCATTTCATTCTGCAGCAAGACAATGCTCCACCACATTGGCATAAAAATGTACACCAGTACCTGAACAACAGTCTACTTCATCACTTGATTGCCCATTCTGGGTCAAATAATATGCCACTGAAATGTTGGCCATGGAGATCCCCAGATCTAACTCTTTGTAATTTTTTCTATGGGGTTTTGTTAAAGGCAAAGTGTTTGTGCTTTCATTTCTCCAGGAAACAAGCAACTGAAGTGCTTGTTTCATTAACAAAGGCTATTCTATCATGAGTATAGCAGACCTGGAATACTGAGTAGATATTTTCTGTGTCAAAGGCATATCTATAGAAACTTGGATAACTATAGTTTTACAGTAAATTTATTTTGTCAAAACAAAGTAATTACAGCATTCACAGGTATGCTTTCTTTTTGACCCATCCTAGATGAAACACCCTGTATTTTGAAGTGATTGCTACATAATATTCACCATAAATTTGAAAAACACCTTTTAAATCTATTTACTGATGTTGAAAGCATACTGGATGGACAAAATGTGAGACTGTTAGCGGTTATCAACAAGCATTGGCAAATACCAAAGCGCTGTATTTTATAGTTCTTTCTGGAACTGCCAGAAGAAAAAGACAACTTTTATTCATAAAACTTAGAATACATAGCTACCAATAGTGTAATCTTAAAAACTGGGAGGTTTATGCTGTGTGGAAACACCTTTTCAAAGGACCCTCAAAAGTGGCTTTAACTCATTTTATAATACACAGTTCGGTTCGATTTACTGAACTATCTGTAATTCAGCTAAGAAGTTAAATATATTAGCATTTAATTGGATATTCTAAATTTTATGTTATTCAGCTAATTTCACTTTGTAATTTTTTTACACATTTATACCAAGAAAATCCCCAGTAAGGACGGAAAGCTTTTATTTGTTGAAGTATTTTTAAATACAATGAAAATAAAATTAATAATTGATGTACATAGTATCTGAGTGTAATGTAACATTTATTGAAGTAAACAAAATTAAATATAAATATTAATTGATTAAACACCACTTGAATCGTCATATAAAAATATGCAACTGTCACCAGTAGATAAAAATCGCTCATATCAAACGAAATTCAATTAGACACAGATTAATAAAATTAGTAAGAATAAAATGAAATTCAGATGAAATAAAATTCAACAAGAATCGTTCTGCAAATATTAGAGGTAGGAGAATGGAATTTGCCTAGTTTGTTTCAATTATTAATTCCTTTTTTTTTACTGGGAAACATTTCATTTAATATAGGCCAAAAATTAAAAACCAAAAGATGAGAGAGACAGAGGAGTCTCCTAGTACAACTGGGAGAGTTGACAGCTACAGAACACAAAAACAAAATTTTAAATGATCAATTAAGTTGTGAATTCTGTAAAAAGCTGTATTAATGTATGACAATATGGTTTGTAGGAATAATCATCTAAAAAAAAGATTTCTGCATAAAATAAATTAATATTTGACGTTAGTAACATCTTCGTAAATTACAGTTTAACATCTTCAGACAAGCTAGCAATTTTAGCAAATAGGCAGCTAAATAACACCTGTTACTTATTCCAAACATCAGCTACAATTTCCATTTGACAATGAACAAGAGCCTTAATTTATTTTTCAAATCCTAAAAATGTTCTTTTGCCAGTTCACGATGGAGAAAAAAAAGCCAGCTGAAGTTTCAGAACATATACCAAATGATAAACAGCTTATAGGTAAAAGTGAAAATCCAGCCACTGAAACAAGCTAAATGCTACATATTCTGACAATAATCACGACTTATCATGAATGTTAAGTTTTCTCAGTAAGACACAAGTCTTGAAAATACTGCCCATTAAATGTTTTGATTTCGTTGCTTGTGCAGCCTCTCTATATCAAAGCACAGCATGGATCTGATCCTCAGAAGAAAGAAAAAGAAAAGCTCTTTGGACAGAATTTTAGTAAAAACTTGTTGACCCTTAACCAAGTCCATGCAGGGATCTGACAGAAGAAAGACTAATAAATCCGTAATCATAAATTTACATATATATATATATATATTGCACACAGCATTTATATTTCAATATTGAACAGCATTATATGGATAATGCGATTTTTTTATGAGAACAGATTAATTATTTCTTATTGGAAATGCTTCTTTGGTATATCCACAGATCTGGGATCTATACCTGGTCCCTAAAGCTTTAACAGTGGGCAGCGGATTTTTCTTTTGTAATGATCAAAGACAATTGAAACATGCACACATCCTTTAAAGTTTAGTTCTCTACTTGACCATTCGCCTTCATGCAGTGATCTCCTGATTCCATATATTTATACGGCTTTGTTGTTTGTTAATGGATTTTCTACCTATTAAAATTTAATATTGTAAATTAGAGTGCAAAAAAAAAAAACTTCTTTGTAGTTTTGCTACATTAAGTTACTGTGAATGGGTGTACGATATAGAAATTTTACTGCCTACAAAGTGGGTGGTAGGCATAAAAAGGTTGACTATCCCTGATCTATATACCAAGGTATAATTCTACTGTCTCAAACGCAACCCTAGCTGTCATTCTGCCAAAACACATAGACTTGTCCAGAAAAGGCATATTATTTGCTGGGACGTAAAAGCTCAGGTGAAAAACTTCTTTTCTCTGAAAAGAGATAAGTTGGAGGGGAAAAAAGTACCCATCTTTCCACTCTATTTTGAGAATAATTCGGTCAGAATGGCGCATGCATGTTTGCACTTATGGTCGCGGATGAGGTGGTCGAACTATACCACTCTATTAGGTTAACATATATACTTGGTATTCACTTTTTGAAGGTAAAATCTAAAAAACACTAAAAGACTGATAAATGTTTTGTGAAATAATAAACCTTAATTCAGAACTGATTTTAAAGGCAATTTATTTGAAACTAAACAATAGGCCACTTAGAATTAACAATTAAAAAATATTTTTTCAATTACTTTAACATTAACTAAGGATTAGCAAATGCTTGCTTAATATGATTTACACTCTATACTTAATCAAATACAGATTCAGAGTAGGACAAATATTGGTTATATTAGAATATCTCAAAAATTCAAAATTTTTACTTTTATGACAAAAATTTGATATTAAAAATATTGGAAAATACAGCTCAGTCTGTGTTTCACAGTTTCATACCCAAAAAATCATTAAAACCAATACATAGTCAGTGCCAAGATGTCAGCTGTAACTCAAATGTGCAATATACATAATATGAAAATATCTGGAAAAACCACCCACAAAAACATCTGTTAATATACTACTATTTACCAAATCTAATACTGCTTTTGTGGTTATGAAGCAAAATTCAGAAGAATACACCAGAAAGGAATTAATAAGCTGACACTAATTAATTTAAAATAAAAAAAGAAAAAGATTCAAACTTAAAAAGTCTGAGTTCATAAAACGAACTTGTATACGAGATCTTATTTTCTTAGTAACAATAATTTATAACCTTAGACCCCCTGCCAAAAAAAACTATTTGGTGAATATTTTTTATATACATATATAGGCATACTTATTGCAAATTAGCATATGCATTAAATAAATTAAGTAATACACATAAAACTATTTTAATAATAGAAATTTGCATAATGCACTCACAAAAAGAGGCAAAAAAGAGAAGATACTGTAATTCTAATGAAATCATCTCAAACAGTATGGCAAATTATTAAATCATGAACCCTTTCATAAGCTTTTACAAATAAAATACGGAAAACCAGTAAATTTTTTTAATTGATTCTAGTTGAAGTTATGAGAAACTTCAAAATGCTCATACATTATTTTATATGTTAAATTATAAAACAGCAAATATCATTTGCTTTCAGGAAGAAAAAAAAGATAAATCATGCCTTTCATTAAATGTTGAAGAAAAAGCATGATGTCATAAATTACAGAAAGAGATCTTCAAATACAATAATTATAAAAAAACATGAAGCTGTGAAACAATGACTAAACTCCCCCTTTCCCCAAGTTATTTTTCTTCTTACCTAATATACAAAAGAAAATATAAAAATACCAAAAAAGAATACAGAAAAAAATTCACACATCAGCACAATTATGAAAATTACAAAAAATAAGAAGTAAATAATTACATATTTGAAACTACAGTAGTGCCTCCTTATACACAGGTATTAACATTCCAAAACTTATTACAGAAGCATGAAACTGCTGGTAGTATCAAATGCTATATTACACAGAACATTCATTATTACGTTTACTCGTCAAATTATGCATGTAAGACATTAATAAATAAATAATGTACTAACAAATTATTCTGTATATAATAATAAATTACACAATATATTATTAAATATAATAATGCATAATAGGTCATACATTGCTCATTTGGCGATTTTAATGTAGTAAAATTTCAGAACTATGATTTATACATTAGTCATTTGGCAATTTTAATGTAGTGATCTGAAAATTTCAGGAGTATCATTTTTACTAACAATAACCTATTTAAAGAAGTTCCATGTTTTAAGCATTGAAGATAGAGTTTATTTATTTTTAGCCACTTTAGACAGTAGCATAATAAGTTTAATGATTGTTAAGTTAGAGAAAAAAAACAGAACTTATTTTTATTTCTCTTACAGCTTATTAAATTATTTTACATGAATATATTTCATCCTTAAAAAGAGATATATGCAGAATAAATACATACAATTAAGTGATTAGGCATTTTCATACATGTTCTTTACTCTGATTTCATAGATTCATTGTAATTCTACCACCTCCTTGTCAGATTTTTTATAATTTATGCTAAAGCTTAAACATTATATATATATATAAATTTATCCTGGAGAAAATAGATTCTTTACATATTTGTTCTATTTCAGTGAAAAGTTTAATCGCAAATTCAGCTAACAGGCACTTAATACATAATTTTTCATTTCTATTTCAAAAGTAAAATACTTAAAAACAAAACATAAAAATTCTATCTATTTGGCTTGGAAACAAAATAATAATAATAATAAAAACCAATACTCTTTAAAAATGTCAGTATTCATTCCACTATTTCTGAGAAAAATATTGGCAGCCACATAAGAACATTTCAACACATATTTTTCTTCTGTATTTTAAAGAACATTTTTGAGCTCTAGTGTAGAATTGGGTGCCCTTTCGATTGGCGAAAAATTTTATTCAGTTTTGGCAATGAAATCCCATTTCGGGTTACCATGAGAGTTTTAACTTCTTGATTTTTTTAAAGTGAAAATAAACCGACGTGCACAAGGACAAAGCGAGGCAATGTGCAATTCTCCGATTTTTTTTTTAAAGTGAAAATAGGTCGAGGCGTACATGGACACGTAGTTTGTTAAATTCGTCGACTTCTAATTTTGGTTATGTACAACGACCATCTTGATATTGTGCCTTTCTGGCACCGATCTTGGCGTCAAAAAAGAATCGCCAAAAAACAAGAGGCACCCAATTGTAAACTTTTACCCTTTTTTGTTCAGCTAAAACAGTAAAATGGAAAACATATCTAGCAAAATTTTAATTCAGATGAGAATAATAATAAAAAATAAAGTTTGTTTGGCATCGGCTAAACTTGCATTATGAACTCATTCATAAAATGAAACACTGGAAGAAAAAAAAAAAAAAAAAAACCGAGCAAAAAATAAATTTATTTCTTGTATCATACAGCATAGAATACTGTTCCACAAGATGGTACACATAAAAATCTTTCTTTAACTAATGCATTAATAGCCCACTAGCAATTTCCAAATACTAGTGTACATTAGCGACAATTTCACCTGTTTAGGTTTTACTGTAAATAATAATTAAAATAATGAGCAATAGCATATTACTGACAAACTGAATAATTGAAGGAAGCATGAAACAGTATGGCTGCAGAAATGAAGATAAATTAAAATAGTCCAACTACTGACAGTCTAGATTCTCTACCAGTATATTTAAGACTAAGCCGACCCATAATCTCAGAGTTTGAGGAGAAGTTTTCTGTAACTTGAGAATACATCCAAGTTTCACAATGAGCATTTGCATTCTCCATTTTTAATTACATTCACAATGCAGGTTTGTGAAGATAGCATTAAGTGCATCTTGAATTGCTACAATCCCCTTTATTACAGACTTATCATCAATATGAATTCCTCTCCTCCATCACCTAAAACCACAGATACTGAGGCACAACTGTAATTCAATTCCAATTCTTGGGAGCTTTCCACTTGAAGCTTCCCATTATCACAAATCATAAAACAAAAATCACAAAACTTAAAATGATATACCTAAATCTATAATTTAAAGTCACACATATATATACACTTCACCAAATACCTAACACACAAACATGAAAGTACACAATGTGTCTAAATAGAACAGAGTATACGGATAATATATTACAGCCAGTATTTCATGTTAAAAATATATACACCATAAACAGATACATTATTAGTTACTGCATATTACAATCCAGTACTTCCAATGTAAAATTCTAATAAAATATGCAGAATAATGTAATAGCACATTTCCAAAATTAAATTTAACAGTGGCATCCCCTCATATATCAATGGGAACACATTTTATAATTTACATTCTAGACTAAACAATCACACTAAATTGATATACGAATATGAGTATTTAGAAAACAAGGCCACAAGGTATTGTTAGTGCTACTCATTAAAAGATCATAGATTTTCAATTCATGTACACACGAAAACTGCAGAGGGATTCTTTTATATACACGTGATATCTAGTGAATTACAAAACAAGTATATCTGTTCAAGCTTCAGTCTTATGCCACATACTAAGAGTGAAAAATACCACCCAAAAGCTTGAAACTATACTTTTCTAGAAAATAAGAACATGTCTTAACTATTTACACCACTTATAAGAGGAAACCACAACAGGATCACAAAATATTTACATGCACTCCATATGCAATACGATAACAGAATAGTAGGTTTAGCAATATTTGGTCAAAACTCCCTCTCCCAAATCCAAAACTGCACAATGTTAACTAACAATTTATGAGACTAGACAGCTGCGCACATTTATTTAATCATGAGATAACTGCAAGCTTTTAAGTCAATACTTTTTTCTATAATGAATGTTACAAATAAAAATACAATCCATATTTCAAGGATACAGAAAGGAAAATGTATATCTTTAACACAGTTTAATGTGTATCTTCATTCAACTATCAGGAAAATATTAGCAAGATGAGACAACCATTTGAGTGCAGTACATCACAAAATGAAGGGGAAGATAATACATATTATGTATTCGCAATACATAAAGTAATTACTGTTATAATATCTAATACTATAATGCTTTTGAAAGAACGTAAAATAATTTCAGTCATAATATAATCTAACATTTTGAATTAGACAAAATAATTCAAATATCAAATATTTTACTACATTCTAAAAAAATTATGTAACTAAAAACTACATAATACGTATATCAAAGAACCCTCACATTAAATGATTAACAGAAACTCGAAAATTATGCAAAACATAATGCTTAAAACGAGCATTTCTTCATACTGCACGAATGCACAACATACCAACAACTACACGTCGGTCGATTTTCAAACTAATGCTGGCAGAAATCAGTGCTTATATTGAACTAAACAAAAGAATACTAAGGCAATCTCAAAAACATCATATAACAAATATTTCAGTTTCCCCCCCACTCCTTAGTTATAAATGGAATCATTAATTTGGCAAATAAGATTTCTATCAGACTGAAATAAGTAAAATAACTGCACTATCACAAATGCATGCAATAAATGATCGTAATGATGTAATTGTCAAGTCATGCACGCATCAAATAACTCAAGTAATGTCTATTAATTTTGAAAGTCTTAAGGCATCATAACAAGTTATGTACCAGGTTGGCAATACCTGGCAAATATGACAAGAAATAAAACACTTTTAACTTGCAGCTTCAACAGGTGTGTTTTGAATCATACCATCAAAGTGGTTATCTGCAGAATTTGTTATACCATTTGACATGTGTTGGTCGTCATCTTGTGAATAAAAGTGCATATTTTGTAAATCATTTATCACAGTACACATGTATGGTTGACCAGGTACAAAGTCGGGGACATCAGGTCGAAGAGTATGTGACCGTAAATCATGCTCAACAGCTGGCCATTCCAAAGGACTAACCATTATATGACTTTCATCACACCACACATCTTGTTCTAGAAGTGGATATTCAAGAGGATTCAGCAACAGAGCTTCGTCAGAAGTTAAGTCCTCCTCTAAAAGTGGCCACCTTAGAGGATCTATCACTGGGCGAACCTTTACTCCATCAAGAACTTCTAGTTTGTCACTTTCACTAACAGCTTCCACAATAGTATCTAAATCAGCTGACATATTCTGTACTCTACGAAATGTTGCAACTAATTCTAGAAGCACATAGCCTTGAGTGTCCATGTTACGTCGCACAAAAACATCTTTTACAAGATTTTCTTCACTAAAATAATATTCTATTTGACTACGAATAGCCTTTTTAATAAAACTGCGACGAGTAGCAGATGTATAATAATCACCACTTAAATAAGGATCAAAAAACTCTTGGGGGTAATATTCAGCATCAGATGGCTGCACAGCTTGTTCACCACTGTTTTCAGCTTCATTATCTTTAGCAGTTCCTTCTCGGCGCTGATGCCGACTATTTGGTGGATAGCCTCTACCTTTTTTACCTCTGTAACGGCCTCGCGTATTGCCTCTGGTGCTTTCGTAACCATTTGGTATTTCATTACTTTCGTTTTTATTTGAATTAGTTAAACCATTACGAGAAGTTTCAGATCCTTGTCTTCCGCCGCGATGATAGCGATTTTTATAAGGGGGTGTTTCTAAAAGAACGGGTTTCCATTTAAGTTTACTGCCTTTTTTCTTGGCCCCCCGGCAATTACGTTGCTGTGTCGAATTTTCGTTTTCCTGTGCGATATCATCACCTTCGCTCTTATCAATCGGTGACACAGTTCTGTTTTGCTCGTTTCGATTATTTTTTGCAGAGCAACCATTCAAAAGAGGTTGCTTACTATTATTGCATACATCATGTAATGTCGGCCATTCGGCGAGCGAGCTGTCTACAATACTGTCGGTCTGATTCGACTGCATAGTATGAGTATTAAATTTCTCACAACAGGATGTGAATAAAATAGCAAGTACTGAAAGTACTTTTAGAGAACAACAAATAACAGAATTAAACTCACCACACAGGAAGAAACGACACGATTTTAACAAGAAACCTCGTGCTAGTTAACTACCGCCACGCCGCGTCGGGCACATGTTCGAAGTGAAATAAATTTGCCACGCAGCTTAACGTCAATACTTCTTGACGCGAAACACGGCTCCAATTCAGCAACTGATTACATCTCAACCAAAAACGATTTTGTCAGAGAATAAAAACACATTGCCATTATTTTTAAAACTTCGAATTAAAAACAGAGTAACAAAAAGTATGGGTCTGCATTCCTAATTAAGGCACAAAGTTATTATAAATTAGAAACTTCTTTTGCTGTGTGAATGACTAATAATAATGATAATAACAATAATAATAAAAGGTAAGCGTGGTAGGCTAATCTTAGGCAAATAAAAAACGAAAAGGGAA
>KK122225.1:314687-349055 GCA_000611955.2 Stegodyphus mimosarum
TATTCTTGGAATCTTTGGAGTTAGAGTGAGATAAAAATAATTCATATAAATAAATAAAAACAAAAAAATTGAGAGAAATTCATTGCTTTGGGTAGGAAAGATACTTTTCGCAAACATGATGAATACATGCAACTAATGTCTTAGGGGAATAATACATTTATTCACCATCCAATTTTAATGCCCATCACTACGTTTAGTGAAATTCAAATCCAGCTTGCCTTGATTCATTTCATATGCTACCATAAAGTAGTATTTTTCATTTGATAAAGAGAAGCTATCGTCTGAAACAGATTTATGAATATCGATGATTTTTTTTCTTGTTCATATTTTAACTTTATCCTAAGAAGGATTTTATTCAAACTTTTCCTTTAAATATGAATGAAATATAATAAATATACAAAAGATATTCCTTATAATATTATCTTGGATGTGAGTGTTTCAGATATTTAATGTATATTGACTGCTATTTAAGTCTATTCCATATGTTCTGGTTATCCATTAGACAGCAAATTCATATCATGATTACTCATAGAAAAACAGATTGTAGCACGAGCATTTCACAGATTTTACATGCTTTATCATGGTCTTTACACGTAAAATTCGTGATGGCTTATTAATTATTATATATTAAAATGATTTTTTCTTTGAAATTTTCAAACTGATTTGGAATTTGATTGAAACTGTTCGCGATTTCAGCTTTCTGATACGCCACCTAGTGGCGGAAAAGTGGAAAGATAAAGAACGGTAGTCTGTCTGTCAATACCAAGGAGGTTAGAATAGAAGGAGGGAAGGTTCAACTGAAACCGTGAATCTTGGCGGCCATGCTAGTATTACTGTTGTGACTTGTGCAAGGAAGTCTGTCATTGCAACATTCTTTTTTTGTTTTTTTGTTTTTTGAAGCATGGGATTTTGTGTTACATATGGATGCAGGAACCGGTTTCCTAAAAAGATTCCTGGGATTACTTTTCATGCGTAAATATTAATTTTTTTTCATTTAATTTGATAAATACATTAAAAAATATCACAATGCCACGTTATTTTCTTTCCAAATGTGAAAAAAAGGACTTAATAATAATCAAAATATGTTAAAATGCATTTTAATGTTTCTATTTATAGCTGTTATCTTCGTTCCTTATCATACAATGATATATGCTAGGATTTAAACTACATAATTTGAATATTTTAGGTAAATTGAACGTTTGATAATTTTCATGACAAGTAAGAAATCAGTTGTTACTATTTTTATGAAGTGTAAAGGTGTTAAATAAAGTAATGATTTTCTTTATGTACTACTTATTACACATTTTTAAGTTTTGTGAACTGCTATGAATATAATGTGTGCATTTGATCAAGATAAACTGATCAAGATTTATAAATATAAAACACGCATAAAGTATGCCAATAAATGCTTTAAAAAAAGAAAGAAAAATGAAATATACTATTTGCATCAAGTACCAACCTCCTGAAATTAGCTATTTTAGCAACTGCTATAGCCAATGAAAAATATTGTTGCGTGCGTACGGGTTCGTTATATATTGAATGCACAAGTCGTTAAAAAGTAAACAAAAATTTATTTTTTCCACAAGAAATAAATCAAAATGCTTAAATATTTCTTCACAGATATTCGCACAATCTTACACTATCTCAAACGTTTAGCAAAAACTCAGTTCAAAACAGATAAAATAATTCTCTCACAGCGAAATCGCTACAATCAATACAACATTAAGTAAACAAACAGCAGTTCGCTTTTTACAGCTACAACTACAACAACAACAACTGAGTTGAGGTGTTTCAACTCGGCTTTTATAAGCTTTTTAATTATCAGTAGAACAATCACGATTTTTCTAGATTTTTCTGGATGGCAACAGTAATTACGAGATATTTATTTATTAAGCATTAAATGCACGCTCTCTTTTATTTTTGTTGTTATTTTTTTTTCGACGTAGCTTTCTCTTCAAAAATCCTCTGCGTTGCACGGGGAAATAAAAAGGAATTTTAATCACAATTATAAATAAATAGCCAAATAAATGTGAAATTTGTAACATTGCCCTCTTCCCAAGGACTGCACGTCCCGGGCAGTCCAATCCCTGGACAGGAAGCCAAACTTACAACTAAGGCCTCAGTGCAATAATAAACATTACTTTATAATAACAAAACAAACAATAATTGCAATAAGTGACTTTCAGCAAATTAAATTCTATCCAACGCTGAATACAATTAAAATACTATCAAATACAAATATTTATCAAATACTAAACAAATACAAATCAAATACTAAATACAAATAGGACCATGGTCTTATACTATTTACATTATTATTTACAACTATATACACTACGTACTATGGCCATAGTAATGAATTACCTGTCATAATGAACGACTTAAGGTTTAGAGTTCGATGACTTACGGATCCGAACCACGACGTCGTTCAGCCTGCTTAGGACTGTGTAAGGACCTTCCCAAGGTGACTTTAGTTTCGGAGAAAGTCCTTTTCGACGAGTCGGATTCCATAACCACACCTTGTCTCCTTCGTTGAAACGATGTCCAGTAGCTCTTGTGTCGTAGCGGGTCTTCATCTTCTCCGTCGCCAAGTTGACTCGCTCTCGTGCAAAGTTGTGCATCCCTTCAAACCGTTCCTGGAGATCTTGAATGTATTCCTCAGTCGATGAAGGCGCATCCTGAGGGCGACCAAACAAAAGATCGCATGGCAGACGAAGGTCAAGACCGAAGAGCATCTGAGATGGGGAATAGCCGGTAGTCTCGTGGACAGCACTGCGGTAAGCCAGTAAATATATTGGACACTTCTTGTTCCAGTCCTGTTGGTTTCTGGGTACCACTAATGAGAGGTTATTGAGGATGGTTCGATTAAGCTTCTCTACCATACCGTCCGACTGCGGACGTAAAAGGCGTCGTTTGGGTTTTGTCAACGCCGAGTAGCTTGCAAAGTTCCTTGACTATAGCCGAGGTAAAATTCCTACCCTGATCGGAATGTAACTGAAGAGGAACTTCGAACCTGGAAATCCAGTGCTGTATCATCATCTCTGCTACTGTGACAGCCTCTTGATCAGGAATAGGATACGCTTCAGACCACTTAGTGAAATAATCGATGACAACGAGGATGTATTTGTCATCAGCAGTTCGTGGCAGAGGTCCTAAGATGTTTAAGGCGATACGTTCAAAAGGTGCTCCTACATTGTAACGTTGCAGCTTCCCCCCGGCTGCGTTTCTTCGATCCTTTCCGACTTGCACAGGCATCGCAAGATCGGCACTATCATCATCCTTTGCATTATTCCAATAGAAACGTTCCCGAACTCTCTGAAGGTCTTCATTATTCCGAAGTGACCTCCTGCTGGGCTGCTATGTAGTTTTTTAGGGAAGTCAGGGATTCGGGATCTTGGAAGTACCAGCTGCCATCGGAAAGTCTTTCCATCATCCGATTCGAATTTTCGGTACAAGACTCCGTTTCGAATATGGAGTGAGTCCCAGAAAGCCCAATATTGTTTTGTCGTGGGACTATAGCTCGAAATATTCTGCCAGGTAGGTTTTCTGTTTGAGGTCTCCATTAACTCAATTATGGGTTTAATATCACGGTCTTCCAGCTGGTCTTTCCTGATTTCCTTGTCACTCCATGGATCTGGATCAGCCGATGTTGATGCTGTAATTTGCCGTGCGACTGAATTAACCAGTTGGTATTTAGCTTCAACCCGTCAGCGTTTCCGTGCGACTGTCCCTTGCGATGACGGATAGTGATGTCATATTCTTGGAGTCTCTGTATCCACCTGGCTATCTGACCCTCAGGAATCTTGAAATTTAAAATCCAGGCCAATGATGCATGATCTGTGCGGAGCAGGAATTTTCTGCCGCATAGATAATGATGGAAATGCTCTACGGCTTTGACTATGGAGAGCAACTCTTTCCTGGTGACACAGTAATTCCTCTCCGGTTTAGATAGGCACTTGCTCCAGAAAGCCACTACACGTTCTTGACCCTCTATTTCTTGGGACAGAACTTTCATTACTCGCATCCGTGTCGAGAATAAAGGGTCTGTCGAGCTGAGGTTACGTGAAGATTGGAGCAGATGTTAAGGCTTCCTTCAGATTCTTAAATGCATTCTCACATTCTTTTGTCCACACGAACTTTTTCTTGCTTTCTGTCAGCTTGTGAAGCGGTCTTGCAATGGATGAAAACTCCTTCACGAATCTCCTATAGTAGGTGCAAAGCCCTAGAAAGCTTCTCAGCTGGTGGACATTTTCGGGACGTCTCCAGTCTTTAACTGCTGACACTTTTTCAGAATCCGTGCTCACACCTTCAGCACAGATGACATGCCCGAGGTAAGTCACTTCCTGTCTGAATAATTTGCATTTAGCGGGACTCAACTTCAGATTGGCTTCTTTCAGTTTCTGAAGCACCTTTCTAAGATTTTTCAAATGTTCTTCGAATCTCTTCCCGACGATGATGATGTCATCCAGGTACATCAGAAAGGCTTCGTACGAAAGACCTTTTAAAACAATCTCCATTAGACGTTCGAATGTAGCCGGCGCATTACATAGTCCAAACGGCATCACCTTGAACTGCCAAAGTTCTTGTTCTGTAGTAAATGCCGTCTTTTCTCGGTCATCAGGATGTACTTCTACCTGCCAATATCCACTCTTTAAATCAAGTGTCGAGAACCACTTGTTTCCAGAAAGATATCCAGAATGTCCTCAATTCTAGGAAGAGGGTAACTGTCTTTCTTCGTAACCTCGTTTAGCCGGCGATAGTCAACGCAAAATCTAGTTGACCCGTCTTTCTTCTTCACTAGGACGACGGGAAACGCCCAGGGACTTGCTGAAGGCTCGATGATATTGCTTTCTTGCATGTCCTTTAAAAGTGTTTACACCTCTTCCTGTTTCGAAATAGGCAGACGTCTAGGATGTTGCTTGATTGGTGGATGATCACCAGTATCGATTTATCGATTCTATGCTGAGTTAAACTGTTTCGACCCCCGTCAGAAGACGAGCGGGAGAAAACATCTTGAAGATCTTTAATGACACGCTCGGCAGCATTCTTTTCCTCATCCTTTAATTGCGCATTCTGCAATACCTCCGATATAATATTGTCTGAAGACACGGTTTTTGAGATGTTACTCTTTCTTTCAACTCTGGTTACTTGAGTACATTCTGCAACCTCTTCACCTTTCTTAATAACTCTCGCCTTATCAGTTACATTGGCAACTCTCAATGGGATAACGGTCCCCGATAAGTCGACGAGTGCTGAGGCTATTAATACTCCTTTAGGGCTATTACAATTCTTGCGATATTCCATGACGCCGTAGCGGAAATTTCTATTTTCGTCTATGGATCCAGGAATTAAAATTTCTGTTCTTGCCGGTATTGTGATATCGTCTTGAGCTATGACTTTATGGATAGATTTCACTCCTTCATCATTAATCCCGAATAAAGCTATGTCCTCAGAGGCAGAATGCAGTTCGTTATTTTTAAAGTTCAAGGAAAAATTGTATTTCTTTAAAAAGTCCAATCCGAGTATGCAAGGGTCTGTAATTTCTGCTACATATGCCGCGTGAGTTTAAGCTATATCGATCTTCTCGCCGGACACAGTCTGGAGGATAACGCAGGACTGCGGCCAGATAAGTTTACCTTCGAGTTGGTGAGCCAAATCTTTTTGAATGATGGTAACATTGGCTCCCGTGTCGATCGTCATGTTACAAGGAATTCCATTGATCTGTCCCATGATGAAAATTCCGTTATTGCCACCACTCACTGCAGAAATCTGAAGCGCTTTAAACTGGGGCTTTTCATTTTCTGACAACCTCCGCCCCGCGATATGGCCACGAATTAGTTTTCCTCCTTCTTGATAGGCGCGGTCTTAACGGCCTTGGGGTATTCTGCAATTTCTTCGAATGTGCCCTTCAGCACCGCAGTTCCAGCACTTTACGAACGGTTTCTTGTCACCAGTATTCCGTGCCAAAGCATTCACCTTTCTGGTTAAATCGTCTAGGGGAGCAGTCATTGGATCCACTGGTTCTTGTATGTGAGCAGCTCTGATTGGGTGGCGGTCTGTATGAGTGGCTTGCTGTGCTGCCTCGAATTTCATGGCGTACACCAGAGCACTTTTTAAGTCCTTCACATCAGCTATTCGCAGTGCTTTCTGTATTTCAGAATCCCGGATGCCATCTATGAAGTATTGCAGGGACATGATTTCTCTTGTTTCTGTCAGGCACTCCGAAACGGCGAGGTGAGACAGCCTTTCAATATCCGTGGCGAGCTCCTGGAGTGTTTCTGTAGGCTTCGGTTGACGGGATTTTAACTGAAGCCTGCTATAATCTTTTAAACACTTCTCTCCAAAACGCAGCTCCAATGCGCCGGACAGAGCTTCAAAATCTATCCTTTTGTTTTCGGAAGGAGTCTGAAGGATATCCGCTGCCTCTGCTCTCAGAGAAGCGGCAAGCTGACAGGCCTTAGCTTGGGAATCCCATCCATTAGCTTCCGCAACTATAGAAATTTGTGTCTTATACACTTGCCAGGAGGTCTTCCCATCATATGTCGATAGCTTCAGAGAGGGATGCGCAGGCTTGGCTAGAAATTTAAAAGCATCCAAATTGCTTCCTGCTGTCGCTACGAATTTCTTCAAGGTATCAACTTCTTTCGCAACTGCAGAAGTTTTGTCATCAATTTGTTGTTCGAAACTCTTTCTTCAATTTCTCCAACTCTGTTTTCAACCGCGTCAATTTCGTTTTTTATACCTTCAAATTTGTTTTCCATTATGCAGGTGATTTCCCTTTTTATTTCCTCTTGACCAACTTTCATTTCGGCCTTAACAGTCTTCATTTCATCCTTAACAGATTTCTCCATCTTTTCTTGAACAGCATTCATTTCATGCTTGACCAGCTTTCATCTCTTCTTGACAAGCTTTCATCTTTTCTATAAGGATTTCATCTCTTCTTTAACAGAATCTTTCATCTCATCTTTAAATGCAGCAAAGGCTGCCATAAATTGCCTTAATTGTTCTTCCATTGCTCTAGTTAATGGCATTCAAAATACCCCACTCCTGACACCAAAAACTGTTGCGTGCGTGCGGGTTCGTTATATATTGAATGCACAAGTCGTTAAAAAGTTAATAAAATTTATTCTTTCCACAAGAAATAAATCAAAATGCTTAAATATTTCTTCACAGATATTCGCAAAATATTACAATATCTCAAACGTTTAGCAAAAACTCAGTTCAAAACAGATAAAATAATTCTATCTCACAGCGAAATCGCTACAATCAATACAGCAATAAGTAAACAAACAGCAGTTCGCTTTTTACAGCTACAACTACAACAGCAACAACAACAACTGAGATGAGGTATTTCAACTCGGCTTTTATAAGCTTTTTATTATCAATAGAACAATCACGATTTTTCTAGATTCTTCTGGATGGCAACAGTAATTACGAGATATTTATTTATTAATTAGTTATTAAGCATCAAATGCACGCGCTCTTTTATTTTTATTGTTATTTTTTTTCGACGTAGCTTTCTCTTCAAAAATCGTCTGCGTTGCACAGGGAAATAAAAAGGAATTTTAATTACAATTCTAAATAAATAGCCAAATAAATGTGAAATTCGTAACAATACGTTAATTCCTGTTTTAGTGTATTATAAATTAAAGCTGAAGTATTATGCATACTAAAATAAAATAACTTTATTTCCTATCTCTCAAAAATTTGTATATAAAATGATTCTACGGTAATATTGTGAATAAATCAGAAATATCAGTTCTTGAAGGAAAAATTGGAAAGTACACGCAGCAGGTTTCTAATAAAAACCTAAACAAATCCTTGAAATATACAGAAGCATCAGTTTTAAAGGCTTTAACGTTATGCACATGCATTTAGATTTCGAACTATTTCTTAATAATTTTCTGTATATAGTAAATTATGGATATCATCTTGATTACTTTAAAACAAAAATTTAACAAAAATGGGCCATTTTATTATAAATTTCACATATTTTTACTGGAAAATATATGAAAGGACATCGTAGAAACATGTACAGTCGGTCACGAAAGTATTTGAACATCGGTACCTATCAGAAAATTACAAGATGGCGTTTTCTTCATTTTTTCCCTGATTCTTGGCAAACTCTTTCAACCATTCCCCCAGTCTTGGAAAACGGACTCTGCACAATCTCTCTTTAAACCATTCCCCCAATCTTGGAAAACTGACTCTACACATTCTCTCTTTAAACCCTTCCCCCAATCTTGGAAAATGGAACACAATCTCTCTTTGAACTTCCCCATCCAATCTTTGACGATCTTTCTAAATTAGGAAACAATTTTGGAACTAGGGGAGGGGAAAACTGAAATAGTTTTCTTGATACCCTTTTGGTCCATCTTGAAACCTAACGGGTCATTCAATGAATCTTAAAAACATATATATATATATATATATATATATATTCAAGAATCCAAGATTGGTTACATATATAATTTTTTTATTTTTTTATTATTATTACAATCATATAATTTATATACAAAGAAAATAATTCTTAAGATATTTCCGATAAACTTCAGATATACTACTCCATAGCATTTCTGTCTCGTCTGAAGTTAAGTAATCTAAGCAATCTTTCCCCAATAAATCGTCCTGAAAGTCCGTTAAATTCTCAAAGTCCATAAAACCGTCCTATGTGTCCACAGAAGGCCTCTCTTGACCTTCTTGGTCATTGATAGGTTCCGAATTCATCATAGAAGGTATTTCTCGGTAACTCATCCGTTTCTCGATGGGTAATTTATAATCTTCGTCATCCTCAATAGTAATCACTCATTCACTCAATAGTAATCTTTTCGTTTCGCGGAGAAGAAGCTTTTACAATTCATTTTCCTTCCATACATCATCTAAATGATGGGTCTGTTCATTATAAAGATCGTTTACTGGAAATGACGTATACGACGACAGGGTTTGGAAGAGGAAAACCTTTTTCAGCTGCTCCCAAAGAATTAATGAGCACCGGTCTACGAGGAACATGCTCTTTTGTGTTGTTAGAATGAGATAATGCGTCTTCGGGGGAACTGCATAGTACCCTAAAGGTCTTACCACATTCTTCTCGTCGATCGCTTTGAAAGATCTCTCCTTGGTGATTAGATTTAAACGTTCACGAGTAGAGTTGGAGCATAATTCGTAATAAACGATCGGGGAGGCTGTGGTTTAATAAATATGAGCTTCGTCCTCGGCTGTCGTTCTCAGTCCAAACATGAAATAACTCTTAGTGAGAAAAGCATTTTTACATCGAAAACTCATTCTTAAATCTGTATATCTCCATCCCGTTTGAATGGGTCGTCTTAAAGCTTGATCCACCCTGTTCCAAAAGAAGGGATTACAATCTTTAGACTCTTGACAGTCCACTACAGGGATGTCAAACTCATAGGTACACTTGGGCCAAACAAACAAGGTTTAACTTTAGGCGGGCCGCAAAAAAAATCAATATTCATAGAAACGTAGATTTATTTCGAATAATACAATAATAAACATATATATATATATATATAGAAAAGAACAAGAAAAATTTAATGTTTACGTCCTGATACTTGACATCTCTTCTCTGCTATTATCTTTCCTATTTCGGGAGAAATTTTGTTTGCAGTGATAACTTTCAACGCTGACCCAAGGTGAGCATCATTAATACGGTTTCTAATAGGAGACTTATTACCTTTCATGACTGAAAATAACTGCTCGCACCGATAAGTGCTACCAAACATGGAAATAATTTCATATGCGAATTTTCGAGTATTTTCAAACCTGGCTGGTAAATATTTGTAAAATTCAGGCACGCCCACTTCAATGAATTTTGCTTTCAAATTTGAGTTGCATTGAATCTCGATCACCTCCATTTGCATATGGTTGGGTACTGAGTCAATACTTATTGAGAAAATCGAAGAAAACAAAAAAAAAAAAAATTTGTCTTCGAGGGAACTAAAATCATTAAACCTCGTTTCAAATTCAGTTGTTAAATTTGCAATTTTTTCTGCGTATTTTTGATACGAACAAGTATCATCTAAACTTGATTTGTTCATGCTGCACGTCGGGAAGTGCGTCAAATCTTCATTTTTAAGTTGTTTTTCCCAAAGAACTAGTTGACATTTGAATGCTTTAATTATGTCAAACATGTTCGCAATGATATAATCTTTTCCTTGTAACGATAAATTTAAATCGGTTAAGTGTTTGATTATATCAACCAAGAAAGATAAATCTTGTATCCATATTGGATCGTAAAACAAACTTACGTTTTAATTTTTCGTTTTTAAAAACTGACATATTACTTCTTTCAAATCCCAGAATTGTTTGAGAATCTTGGAGCAAGATAACCAACGTACCTTGGTATAGTAGGACAAACCCGAATATTCACTATCTAACTCACTTAAGAAAGCAGTGAATTGACGCTGATTTAAACCTCGAGATCTTATAAAATTTATAACTTTTTTTATATATGACAAAACATTCTCCATATTTATTACTTTCGTGCATAGAACTTCTTGATGTATAATACAATGCATATGATGAATGTTTGAACCGTGAATTTCACTAAGTTTTTTTCTTAGTAATGCTACGAAGCCCTTGTTTTTCCCGGTCATTGATGGAGCGCCATCTGTAGCTACAGAATTTAATTTTGCCAAAGGTAGATTGTATTTCTGCAGAAGTCCAAAAACACAAGTAAATATATCTTCTCCTGTGGTAGTACCAGGCATCGGTATTAGTTCCAGTAATTCCTCAAAAATGTTAAAATTCTTGTCACAAGAACGAAGAAACACTGCTAATTGAGCTTTGCCACTAATGTCCGTGCTCTCGTCACAGGCAATGGAGAAACTTTCGAAACTAGATGATTTTGCTTTGATCTGATCACTTAAATTCGCGGCTAAATCAGTAACTCTTTCCGCAACTGTATTTCGAGACAATGAAATTGTTTGAAAAGCCTTCACATTTCCAGGACAAACAATTTCTCCAGCTTTCATTAGGCATTCCTTGATGAAATCACCGTCAGTAAAAGGCTTCGAATGTTTAGCTATCAACTCGGACAAGACGTAGCTTGCATGTACCGCCGCTTCACTTTCTTGCAATACTTTACTAAACATGGACTGTTGCTTTTTCACTCCTAACTTGAGCTCTTTCAACTTTTCTTCTCTCATTAATCCTTCGTAATTGTTATATTTCGATTTGTGTTGTTCGTAATGACGTTTAATATTATATAACTTTGGTACATTAATAGTATTATTACATATCAAGCAGATTATTTTATCTTTTATTTCACAGCAAAAATATTCTAATTCCCATTTTACTTGGAATATTCTATGTTCGTCAGCGATTTTTCGTTTAATTTTACTACCACTTGGTTTTGATATAGACATACTGAATACAAAGGGCTGGAATAAACACGGTTAACGTTAAAAAGTTAACAAAAATTTATTCTTTCCACAAGAGATAAATCAAAATGCTGAAATATTTCTTCAAAAATATTCTAACAATATCACAAAATGTCAAACGTTTAGCAAAAATCAATTCAAAACAGAGAAACTAATTCTATCTCACAGCGAAATCGCTACAAATCAATCACAGCATTAAGTAAACAAACAGTTCGCTAGAACTACAGCTACTACTGAGATGAGTTGTTTGTTCTCGGCTTTTATAAGCTTTATAATTAATTTCTCGAATATACTGGAAACATCTATAAATATCTGGATTTTTGTGGATGGCAACAGCAATTACGAGATATTTATTTATTAGGTATTAAATGCACGCGCTGTTCTATTTTTAACCTTCCAACGCAGCTGTCTTTTCAAAAATCGTCTGCGTTGCTAAGGCAACATGAAGCAAATCTAATTACAATTCTAAATAAAAAAAACTAACTAAATAAATAACTATGAAATCCGTAACAATATGAATTAAGTAATAATTAATAATAAAGCAAAGTGCATGCACATGCATGCACCAAAATATCGTACAAAAGTATGATTGGAAAACTGAGACCATGAGTTCGGCCACATTCGGCTATCGGGAGATGCATTCAAGTTCTGAGTGCACGTGTCCCGCAAAAGCCGAAGGTAGCTGAACGCAAGCTACTCACACGCATTTGTAATTTAAGTAGTGTGTGTGTCAGCTCGCTGTAAGTAATCTAACAACACTGAATAAATTATCGTTAATTACTTAGCAGTAAACATTTCATTTTTTTATTCGTCGATATGTTATTTTATTATTATATATTATTATTTGCCGATATATTGGCTGGTCCGTAAAAATATTTGTTGTGGGCCGCATGCGGCCCGCGGGCCACGAGTTTGACATCCTTGGTCCACTAAGTTCCTTTCCATCTTCTGAGTAAGTAGTTCCGACAATTCCGCAACATGCTTAAAGTAAACACTGACTTTAATAGCCAGTAAATGAGGAATAAATTTGGCACAATGAGTGGCCAGAAAGACTTTTAGATTTTCAACTTCGGAGAGCGTCTTCAAATCGTCAGCACTCAAAATAGACTGGGTCGGGAAAACATCTAGCAGGGACATGGCTACGCTTCTAATGCTTCTAAATGGAGCTGCTTCTCAGCTTTTTATACTCAGGCCTTACCCAGATGACGTTATCTTTTTTAAAAAGAAAAAAAATATGACCTTTCCCAATGATATCACGTTTTTAAGTAGGTTCCATGACCTAGGTTGGAGGAGGGGAAAATGATTTAGGTTGGGGAAAAAAGTCTCTCTCTATATATATAAACAGCAAACAAGAGCCACGTTTTGAATATCATGGAGATTCCCACATGTATTCCTTTCAAATACAAAAATTATAGGATTTTGTTCTTTATCATCCAAGGAGTTGTTTACTTGAAAGCATCGGATGTTTCGAAATCTATAGGTTATAATTTAGTGGGTCGCACAATGCTGCGACGATTTCTGAAAGAGGAAAATGTTTTAACGGCTCGTGAAATTTCTATCTTGGATGAACGAATTTTGTTGATGAAACGAGCCAAATATCAATCCACAGCCGCTTTTCTAACCCTTTCGCAAATAAATTGTACGATGGATCATCTTAAGAAGAAAAAGAAGATTGAAATTGAATTTAGCGATTGGTTGCACAAAATCCTACACGAATCCGTCATCAAGACCGATGAATATTATATTCTCAACAACGATCATCTTAACTCTTCCATGAATTTTGAAAAAATTGTCGAACAAGAAAAGATTGAATGGTTGAAGAACTATCCCATACCCATAGTGAAGGATCCTGTTCCAAATGAGCTTCCATTAAAAGAACAATTCCTAAGTAAAGCTTATCATTCTATCACTTTTGCAGAGAAATATATTCAAACAGATCCCATAGCATTTATCATTTTCATTGGAGAAGCCACGTGAGGTTTCGAGAAAAGAATTTAGAATGATATTTTGTTTTTTTAGAAAATGAGTTAATCGACTGGTAAAAAATTTCTCAGATCTGAAACACTTAATAAAAAAAAGTTTTGTTAATTTTATAATGTTTTTAGACATTATAAAATTAATGTTTCCTTTTTTGGTTTTCTAGGAAAATAGAGTTTTTGAAAATCCAAGAACAGAGTTCTTGGAAACCAGAAAAGAAAACGTTAATTTTATAATGCCTAAAAACGCTATAAAATTAACAAAAAGTTTTTTTATATGTGTTCAGATATTTTTTTTCTTCTAAGAGAATTTTACTTCCTTCCAGATTGAACTTTGCATTAGCTATAAAATCAACGTACTTTTGTGCCTTGAAATAATAATGATATCGAACTACTTTTTGCAAAGCACAGTGAAAAAAACCATTTGTATGGTTGGGACAAACGATGCGTTCAATCCCATTGTATTTTAAAATTTCTTGAGTGGATTCCGAGATGCGAAAAATAGAACTTTGAAACCATTTTTCTAAGAACCGCCGTTTTGTTTCTCTTCACACCAAATAACGGAAAAGGTTTCTGTCAACATGTGTAACAGCCAGGGGAAATAGCTGTTCGGAATTTATCCTTCATACCGAGATAAGCCTTGATAACGATCACTTGCCCAAACAGCGGTTCGTTTTTTTTTCGGTGAGCATCTTCCAAGGAAAAGGGAGGTTGAAATCAAATACCCATCAGGAAGTGTATAGGCCAACTCTTTCACAATAAAGGATCCTTGAGAATCGTAAAAACCTTCAAAGTCGAGAACAAGTTCCATGTTCTCTTTTTCTTTTGACCTTTATTATTTATTTATTTATGGAAACGCCATATCATAAGTAGTATATAACAGAGAGTGTCGTTGAGAGAGCTCTATAATTTTCCTTCAGGAAAAGACAGGAGCTCTCTCACCGGTTCCTACATAGAGTCATTTATCTATTTTGATGAGGAGGAAAAAGAAATATATTTCATTTTGAAAGAATTGGACTATATTACCTATGATTGAATTTTATGTGGATCTATGATTTTTCTACCTCCTATCGATTACGCAAATCAATCGTCCCGATATCAAAATTCTGTCGATTATACCATCCGTAACCGACACGGTCTTCATTGGACGGAGGGACATCTGTCTTACAAGCATCTTCCTTCCATCTTGCAAATGCTGACAGAAAATGTGGAGACCCTATTCGTCAACGGCTACAAGAAAGCAAAATTTTTCAACAAGCTCTGTCAACGTCCCGTTTGGGAATTTTACGTTCCCGGGGAAACAGAGTGGCGTTACAAGGCGAAATACACGCGACACCAATATTTCCGCAAGCAATATCTTCATTGCGCTGAGAATAAGGTGAAGAATTTTCGATGCCATTTGAAGGAGGGCGATAACATTCTCAAGAAATTGCATTCATACGATCCCAAGGTCAAAGTAAAAGAAGAAGTATATGAGGTCGAAGAAGCCAAAGAAGATGAACTTCCTATGAACTGTTTAAGTTTGGAAGAAACAAAAGAGACCCCTCAAGGTTACTGTTTATAGTCATCTTCCAGCATTTAGTCTTGGACTGAATGAACTGTAATTTATTTTTTTTAAATCCAAATAATAATAAAAAAAGCTTCAGTCAAAGCTATTGTTTTATTTTCCTTAGCAAACCGTATATAGCATATTCATTCCTAAAAAATTAACAACACAGAGGAAAAACCTCAGAAGAAAACTTTGAAAGAGACTACAATAATTAACACGGGTTCTTACTGCTAAAACACTTAAACAAATCCACAAAGACCCTATAAACAATCCATGGATAAATTCCGAAAGATCATTATTTTTTTCTCTTTCCTTTCAGAAACTTTTATTGGATGTAGAATGGACTTATCTATTTAAGCATTCGAAGTTTCAGTTCAGATCAATGTGGGTTGAACTGAAAAATACAGCACGTTAATCCCGCCCATTTCTCAAAGAACCAATGTTGACAAGATTTCGTCCCCCTCTCGATATCCAAGATTGGACCCAAAATGTTATCGAAAAAAACTGGGTTGAGTAAAGGAAAAAGCACATTGCATAAAACAGTCTTTTTTTCCATTGTACTATTTCCTTCACCCAACTCAGTTTTTTTCGCCTCCTTCAATAGGATAGAAGGAGGAAAGGTTGTGTCAGGTCCAAAAAAATACAACCCTTTATATAGACCTTATTATTATTTTTTTGTGGGCTACCCAAGATTGGTTTTATTTAAAACCGAAAAAAAATCGTTCTAGAAGGAAAAGAGTGCGTTTTGGAAAAAAAATGTCCTTTTTTCCTCATGCCCCCGTTTCTGTCCAGACCGATTTTTTCTTTCTTTCCACCAATTAGACCCATCCCGAATCTCTAAAGATGTAATGTATAGACAATTCCGCCATATCTTTGATAAAGATATTTTGTTCAGACCGCAGAGAGCTGATTTTCAGTACAGGCAGTCCATCTATATCTTGACCGTCCTCTTCTAACAGTGAAAGTAAGCATTGGAGGACACTATGATATGCCCTTGTTCCTAATTTCTGCATAGCATACAAGGCTTGGGTAGATTAAACCATATATTTCGATTGTCTGGATCGTCTGGCGAGAGATCTTTCCACATTAAGAGCTGGTGATGACGGGATTTTAGCAGGTCGATCATATCTTTGTATGAACATGGGCCATAAATTCTCGTGAAGATGGCCAGAGACACAACATTGAAGTAAATACGGCTATTAGAAATGTAGACTCGAAATCCATGACTATCTCAAAAGATTATGTACTAACGCATGGCTCATATAAGAGAAAAATAAGATGAACAAGCCCTTTTATATCTCTCGTTTTGAAAGTCATGTGATAACTTTCTTACGACATAAGTTATTTTTCAACCTTTACGAGATCATCATAAACAAGTCTCACGACATAAGTTATTTTCGACAAGATTCAAGATGACCTTCACAAGATTATTTTGAAATGGTCCAAGGTGACCTTTACAAGGTGTTTTAAAGCAGTTCAACAAGATTAGCTTTCCATATCTAAACAAAGTCTTTTATTCTTTTGAAATACGTGGAAGACAAAGCGTTCTTTCATTTCTCAAGAACGTAAATATTTTTTTAAAGGTTGAAATGACCCTGACATTTTGATGCGGACGCGATGAAAATAACTGTCGCGCGAGTATAAAAGAGCATGTCCCGCGAGCTTCCTTCAGAAGACTACTTGAACTGAGCTGGTAAGTCATTTTCCATTTTTATTAAGAGATTCTATTTTCCTTAAAAGAATCTCTCTTGAAAACTTTTCATTTTTTTATCTAGATCTTCCTCTTCTATTTTGTGGGGAAACCAAATGGCTGACAACTTTATCGTGCTTGATTTAGAGGGATTCCAGCCCCACAATCACAAGAAGAGCGAATACACTTATATCTTGAAGGAACTCGGGTATGTGACAAGAGATCTTTTGACAGTGGGATCTTGGATGTTCGAACCTCCTCAACCTTTCAATCAACTCAGCGCTGAAAACCAAAAGACCAACGCCTGGCTAACCAAAAACCGAAACGGTCTTCGTTGGAATGAGGGCCACATTCCCTATAATCATCTAGCTCCCATTCTTAAATCTTTAACCCACAACTTCTCCTCGATTTACGTCGTAGGATGAGAGAAAGCTAAATTTTTTGCCAAAATCTTAGAAGATAAGCCCGTAACGGAGGTTTATGTGCCAGGTGGAATCATTTGGAGGTATCGAGGAACATGTGCTAAACATCAGCCGATGAGAAAATCCTTCCATTGCAGATTATGGAAGAAGATTTCCATATCCAAAAATTCATTCAGAAGGGTATAGCGATGAGGAAGAGGATCCCGCAGAAGCTTTTAATGGAGCCTACGATCAAGTAGCAGTTGATCCTTCCCTGGAAAAGTTTGACACATACATCAAGTCATGGCACAATCTATTGTGTTCCTAACCCAAAGAAAGTCCAGATGAGTTCCGTAATTCTTCCAGTTCTTCAAAAGGAAATTAGGGTGAAATACCTGATAATCTGGCCAATTATGATCCAGAAGGATGTTGAGCTGACGTAACATCTCCCACTGAAAACCCAAAGATATCTTTTATAACCTCCAGTGATACAGAATGTTGGGATGACGAGCTATAAACGGAATTTCAAAAGTTATCTTCTATAACCTCCAGTGAGTGTTGGGATGACGAACTATCTACTGAACCCCCAAAGATATCTTCTATAACCTCCAGTGAGTGTTGGGATGACGAACTATCTAATGAACCGCCAAAAATATCTTCTATAACTTCAGTGAATGTTGAGATGACGAACTATCTACTGAACCCCCAAAGGTTACGTCCAGTTATATAGAGTGTTGTGGTCAATCCACTGACCCCTCAAAGGTTACTATTGTTATGATTAATAAGATAATCATTCTTAGAATAAAAGTAAAATAGGCTTACCTTTTCTGACGATCTTCTTTCTCGTTCTTCTCCAAAGGTATATACGGGAGTATTTTATTAATTGCACACATCAAAGGCACTATTCATCTCAAAAAAGAGAGGCTTCTAAGATAAATAACATACGTTTAACTTGCATTACTAACTAGTTACATACACGACACAAAGAGAAGATACTGGTTACATCTTTTACTAAAACGTCCATCACGAGTTCTAAAGTTCGGTTATAGTTCTGTTTCATTTTGGCTGCACGCATGCGCAAATCACGCGGTGTTTGGTAACAGTTTTAACGGCGAGAGTTTCAACACACTCCTACCTTTAAATTTGCTGACAAGTCAAATTTAAAACTGAAACCGTTGGACACTTTACCTTTGGACCGCTTCTTGTAGTTATCGATGGAATCTTTTCGCTCTTAAGGTCTTGAGGCGAATCATTATGAACTTCAGGAATGGTGTAAGTCTCCGTCTTATCAGAAGGGCTGCTTGCCATGTTTCTTAACTTAGACTGTTCATCTGAGGATATTATCTCTAAAGCATAGAAACGCTTTGTTGGTCGCAAAACTTGTCCACGCTTAGTCTTGACCTTAACTAAACGCACATGTCCATCCCGAGACTTCAAAATCTCGGTTACTTTCGCCAATAATCAATCTGTTCCTTTCTTATTATCATCAGACACTAAAGCCATATCCCCTATTTTCAAAGGTTGTGAGGTTTTTATATGTTCATAATTTTGCCGTAACTGTCCGAGATATTCGATTCGAAATCTTTTACGTAGATGTTGTAAAAGTTTTTGTCGGTAAATAAGCCTTTTGTTCAAAGATTTTGCATCTATATTATCCAAATCAGGAACTCCAATTTGTCGAATTTTATGAAGAAACATGGAAGGTTTGATCGGAAATAAATCTTCGACATCTTCCGAGACATACGTTAATGGACGACTATTCATTATTGCTTCAACAGCTGCACAGAATTGTTATCATTTCTTCATGATTTAGAGATGATCGTCCTAAAACTTTACGAAGGATTCTTTTCAGGACTCCTATTAAACGCTCCCACCATCCTCCTCACTAAGGAGCTGATGGCGGAAGAAATTTCCATGTGATCCTGTGGATACTAGCATGTTCTAAGATTTTATCCCAGTGTAAACTTTTGAATAATCTGTCACTTCCTTTGAAATTTGTTCCATTGTCGGAATAGATGGTGTGGGGTCTTCCACGTCTAGTAATGAAACATCTCAGCGCTTGAAGAAAACTTTCAGTCGATAGGAAGAAAATCAATTCCGAATGTACTGCGCGAAAAACAGCACAGGTAAAAATTACTATCCACGATTTTTGATTTCCCTTCAGTATCAATGGTTCAGTCAAATCAACACCTACAATCTCAAACACCGCTGCTTCTCTTACTCGGTCTTCTGGGAGAGGAGCAATGGGTGTTTTCGAAGAACTAGCATCGAACCTTCGGCATACAACACAGTTTCTTATGACTTTCTTGACAGTCTTTCGTGTTTTCAAAATCCAATATTCTTCTCGTAAAGCGGATATCAAAAATTGTACTCCTGCATGGTTGGTCATTTCATGTTTAGCTCTTATTAATTTCATTACAGTAGGATGATGAGAACGAAGAATAATAGGAAATCGAAAATTTTCTGTATCCTCTCTTCTCAGAATTCTGGTTTTAACCAGAAGAATTCGTTAGAATCAATCATTGGTTGAAGTACACGTAATCTTTTGTCATCTAATCCAGAAAATGATTTACTCTGCACTAATCTCAAAAGAATTAATTCGGCTCCTTTAATTACATCCGCTGTAATTTTTCCAAAAGTTCTTTCCTTAAGACTTAGTCTGACATTTTTAACAAAACGGAAAATCCAAGATATCACCTTTAAAATGGTATTGTACGAAGAAATCTTATCAAAATTAACTTTCGTCATAACTTCCGAATTAACTGTAGAAATTATTGTCTTCTTTCTTTCAGCATTTATAATATCAAAGTTCGGTACAATTTCAGAGGTAGGCCATTTTTCTCGATCATTTCTCAACCAGTCGGGACCTTCCCACCATTTCGATTTAGCCAAGGTTTCAGGATTGCATCCTCGGGAAGGGAGGTCCGCTGAATTTTGCGATCCAGGAACATAATTCCAGAAGTTTTGGATCACTTAGAGTACGGATTTCTTTTACTCTATTGTAGACGAAAATGGCCCAGTTTTCCTTGTTTTTGATCCAAAATAATACGTCCATGGAATCGCACCAATAATAAATAGACGCGGTCTCCAGTCTCAAATCTTCCTTAACACGATGTGCCAATTTAGCGCCAATCGTACAAGCTAAGAGTTCTAGTCGTGGTATGGAGATCGGCTTGTTAGGTGCCACTCTGGATCGAGCTGAGATGAGCTGACATTGTAACGGAATTTTCATTACAGCTTCGCATAAATATGCATGTGGCATAAGCAGATTTACTCGCGTCACAAAACACGTGTAAAGATAAATCGGAGATTCTTTTCAAAACAGCAAAAATTCTTCTGGGTATAGCAACTTTTTCCAAATTATGTAATTTACTTTTCCAACTTTCGAATTTGTCTGAAATGTTTTTAGGTAAATTGCTATCCCATGAAATCTTTTGTTTCCAGCATTCTTGAACCATTAGCTTTGGAATCAGAGTTACAGGAGCTGTAAACCCAATCGGGTCAAAAATCTTGTGTGCTATTGACAATATATTCCTTTTGCTGACAGGCTGTTTTACAGAAATGTCTTTAAAGTCACAGGACAACGTGTCATCTGATAAATTCCATTTCAACCCCAGAACTGATACTGTTTTATCGGAGTCTTCACTATAAGTATTTCCTTTCAAAGTTTACCTCTAGGTTCATTGTAACACCATCCCCTTCAATCAAATTTAGCAGCCGACATAATTTCTTTTGATACGTCAATGAAAGTGTTTAGTTCTTCAATAGTGTCAACGCTAGTCACACAGTTGTCAACATACATTGATTCACTTAATTTCTTAGCTACCTCTTCTTGGTGTTCCGGAACATTCTGGAGATGATAATTCAGTGTTGCGGCTAGGAAAAAAGGACTGGCATTAACGCCAAACACAAGGAGCGTATGTCGATATATTTTCAATTTTTCAGAATCTTCTTCTTCCCACCACAGAAATCTAAGAAAGTCTCTATCTCGAGGACAGAAACCTATTTGCAAAAAGGCCTTACGTATATCTGAGATAACCTCATATTAATCTAGGCGAAATCTGTTTAAAATACTCGGTATTAGTTCCAAATAATTTAGGCCCTTTTCTAAATAGTCACTTAAGGATACACCATTCCTTTCCTTCGCTGAGATTGATTTTCTTCCTTTCCTTCGCTGAGGCATCGAATACGGGTCGTATCTTTGTGGTTGAATTTTCTTTAATTACAGCCCTATGTGGTAAGTAATGACAATTTTCGGTTTTTTCATCTTCCACAAATTCTATAATACCTTCTTCAGCCCATTCGTTAAATATGTTTTCATATTCTTTCAGAAAATGTTTTGACTGAAGACTTTTTAGCACGGATTTTTACCTTTTCTCTACTGTTAATCTGTTATCAGATAAAACCGCATGCCCTTCTAACCAAGGAAGAGACAGCTCATATCTACCGTCACTATCTCTTCTTAATGACTGACGAAAATAATCTTTAGCGATTTCATCCATTTCATTTCTTGTTTGGGTTGTGGCAGGATCCGTTATTCCTGAAGAGTCAAGACACCATAATTCCGAAATTTTAGCATCATAAAGTGACAATACAGTTTTCGTACTGTTAGAGAATTCGCGCTTTTCAGTTTTCTCCATCATTGCCCAGCCTAATCTGGTGTGCACACATGATAACCCACATGTTAGTTGTCTAACCTTTCCTGTTAGAAATTTTCCCGCTACATCTGCGCCTATAAGAACATGAACTTCTAAAGGCGATTTTTCAAAAATCAAATCCACAGATTTATTTTGCATGTCAGTTAAATAAATTCCATGTTTTTGCAGTTCCGTAAGATATGTGTATCTACCAATTTGAGGAATGTCAGTACATATTTGATCCTGATCCAAAGCTTGAAAGTTACAGTGATAATCACCTTTAAGACTACTCAATCGAATTAATTATTTATTATGAGTTTCTTTCTTTACAATTCCTCTGAACAAACTATGGATTAATTCTTCTTTACCACTTGTTTTATAATTCATTACACTAACGCGTACCAGATGTAGCATACTTCGAAATGTAGGATCGCTGGGAACCACTATCTATTAAAATTCTCACATATTTTTCAATCTCATCCCCACGAAGTTTTACTACTAAAGTTTGCAAATTAACTAACTGCATGCAAGATTTATTAGTCAGAACACAGTCTTTTTCATCATTTTCATCCCCATTAACGTCTGTAGAATTATTTCCTTGAGAATCACCCTTAACTATATAAAACATTATTGAAAAATGACCTTTACCGCATATCGAACTTTGGTTTTGCATAAACGAGAAATATGTTTGGGTTTCAAACATTTAAAACAACCTCCGTTCTTTATTAATTTTTGCTTTCTATCCTCTAAGGTTAAACGAATTGCATTCGGACATTCTGAACTTTGATTATCTGAATCACAAAATATGCAGTTCGAATGTTTATAATTGCGATTCTCATCTGTAGACAGTAACTGCGAGGCAGACGCTACATCTGGTACGCGTTACGCCAAGTTGGCAGCTTGCTTTCATGTTTTGGTTGTCGGAGAGAAGAAAATATTGACGCCGCTTGTTTCCATTGCAAAGCTGTTTTTTCCCGTGCAATTAATTGCTGAGAAATAAATCCCATTAGATTGTGTATATCATATTTTAAACTTTCCCTTTCTTGTTTATTATATTCAAGAATTAAATCAGAAGGAAGGGACTAGAGAAGGATTGGACATAGAATGCTTCCATAAATGTCAGATGAAACATTTAATTCTTCTAAACTGCGTATGTGAGTCTGACGTAGTCGAATAGATTTCTGAACGCTTTTAATACCGTTAGAATTTCTCAATGGATTGATTTTCAGTAAATTACCTATTAATTAACACATCTTTACTTCCGAATCTAGCTTGTAGTAAATTAATAGCTGAATCATAATTTTCGGAAGAAAGTGAAAATCCTTCTATTGTACTTAATGCAGTTCCTAATAAATGTGCACGCAAATAAATAAACTTATCTACCTTTTCTAAGGACTCGTTTTTGTGAATAGCCAGTTCAAAACAGTTCCAAAAGGAAAGCCATTGGCTGACATCACCATAAAATTTCGGAATAGATATTTTCGACAATTTAATACGTTCTTGTCTGTTACTTTCTAGTGTTTGAGAAGGTAATTGAGAATTAGATAGCTTTGTATCATTAACAATACAGTTTTGGTTTGACAACTGAATCCGTTTTTTCGCTCTAAATTTCCACAACAGAATTCTTTCCTGATAATCTTCTGTAGTTTGAATATCTTCGTCTAATTCTTCCGGTTTTAAAACACTTTAGATTTCAGAATCAGCCACCTTAAGAGATTCAAACTTATCATTCAACAGTTCTAAGTCTTCTTCTAGCAAATTTATATCAACAGAAGACTCGTCTAGATCTAATTCTATTTTCTTAACAATTCTGGTAATGGACGTTCTCAAACCACCTCTCATTTTCTTTAGTTTAGTAATATCTGCTAGCGACATGTTTACTGATCAAATATATAACATAAAAAATCTTAAGAATTCAATAAGTTCCTTTCAAATTCAAAATACATAAAATCAACAATATCAATCAATCTTCATTTAATTCGCTTTCTTCGCGGCAAGGGATGCGAAAAAATATTGTTATAATTAACAAGATAATCATTCTTAAAATAAAGGTAAAAAAGGCTTAACTTTTTTGAAGATCTTCTTTCTCGTTCTTCTCCAAAGGTATATCCGGGAATATTTTATTAATTGCACACATCAAAGGCATTACTCATCTCAAAAAAGAGAGGCTTCTAAGATAAATAACATACGTTTAATTTACATTACTAACTAATTACATACACGACACAGAGAGAAGATACTGGTTACATCTTTTACTAAAACACGTCCATCACGAGTTCTTAAGTTCAGTTATAGTTCTGTTTCCCTTTGGCTGCGCGCATGCGCAAATCACGTGGTGTTTGGTAACAGTTTTAACGGCGAGAGTTTCAACAGTTACCTCCAGTGAGGGTTGGGATGATAAACTATCCACCAAGACAGAATCTTCGGACGATCGTTCACAAAATATTGGAATGTTCATGAACTATATAATCCCTGTTGTGCAATCCTGTAAATGTACACTCACGTTTGTGAAAATTGCAACACCAAGAAGGAATCGTCATAATTGAATGCAATTTAATACACAGTTGAGTGGTAGTGGTACAAATAAATGATTAAATGTTCAAAGCAAACAAACAAGAACAAGAGATCAGAATCAGTATTTTGTGTGGCCACCACGCGCCGCAATAAGTGCTGCTACACGACGTGGCATGGAGTCAAACAAAGTTTGAATGTCTGACTGAGGAAGAGCATTCCATATCGTTTGTACGCGTACCCAAAGTTCGTCTGCAGACGCAACAGGACGAGGATCACGAGCAAGACGCCGACCAATGACATCCCACACATGTTCAATTGGCGACATATCCGGGGAACACGCAGGCCAAGGAAGAAGCTGTACCTGCTGCGCTGCAAAGAAGGATTTAACAATCCGAGCAGTATGAGGGCGGGCATTGTCCTGTTGAAATACAGCGCCTGGCAAGCTTTGAAGGAAGGGAACAGCTTCGGGCTGTAGAACTTCACGGATATACCGGTTGCTGTTCAGATTGCCCACAATTCGTAGCAATTGAGATCGTCTATGATATGCTATGGCGCCCCAGACCATAACTCCGGGTGTTCGTCCACTGTGGCGTTCGATAATGCACTCCGGAAGGTGGCGTTCACCGGCATAGCGTCTGACACGAATGCGGCCATCATGGTACCACAAATTAAAGCGGGATTCGTCAGAAAACACGACATGCTGCCAATCAGCACGCCAGTCTCTATGCTGATTGGCCCATTGTAGCCGCAGGCGGCGATGGTCGTGCGTTAGGGGGATCCTGTATAAAGGAGTCCGTGCGCGCAGTCCACACTGCAGCAGACGTCTACGAATTGATGAAGCACACAATGAAACACCTGTAGCTATTGACCACAGTGCTGCCAATTGTCTAGAGGAAGCTGTACGGTCCGTCCGCGCCATGCGGACCAGGTGTCTATCATCGCGAGCTGACGTCACATTTCGGGGTCCACTCCCGGATTTCCGAGTTGTCCGACACTCGTCCGTCCACTGCTTCCAAACGCGCATCACTGTGCTGCTGTTACGCTGCACACGAGAGGCTACTGCACGATACGACAATCCAGCTTCACGAAGGCCGATGATTCTCCCTCGTTCAAACTCTGTAAGTTGTTCAAATCTCGCTCTCTTTCGTCGACGAGGCATAAGTACAGATTGAGTTAACGTTTACCACTAGCAGATAACCACCGATAACCATACACGCCTCGCTACAGCCGTCTATTTATTCGGATCCATCAGCCGTTCAGAGGGCGCTGCTCAGCATACGCATGCGCTACGGATTTGCAATTCTAATCATTTGCATATCATGCGCTACTTTGCATTTCCTGAAAATTTCAGCTCACTCGCGTAAGTCCTTCATGGTGTTGCAATTTTCACAAACGTGAGTGTATTTAATAATGTTTAATAAAAGAAATATAAATTAGAAAAATGAATTTTTTTAATTATAACCATGTAAAATAATATTTTAATTCACACCATAAGAATAGATTTTAAAAAAATTAAAAGAGAAATCTTATTCTTGGAATACATTTAAAAAAAAATTCTTATCTTAAAACATGAAAGAATGAAGTAGAACCACCTTCAACAAAGTTCTAGAAGAAAATCTAAAACACATATTAAAAAAAAACTTTTTATTAATTTTATAATGTCTAAGACACTATAAAATTAACACTTTCTTTCTAGGTTTTCTTGGAAAATGCAAGAACTATTCCATTTTTGGAATTTCCAAGATTCTTGGAAAATAGATTTCCAAAAATAGAATAGATTTCCAAGAATAGAATAGGAGTTCTTAGAAGAAAACGTTAATTTTATAATGTCTAAAAACATTATAAAATTAGCAAAAAAAATTTTTTTTTATAAATATGTGTTTCAGATTTTCTCTGAGCTTTTAGAAAAAAATTTACGGCCCATTTGTTTTAAGAATGAACTTGTGATGATCTATATAAATTCTCCTCTTCTCATCATTTAAGTGCAAGAGTTTCAATCAAAAAGGGAATCCTGTCTAGATAGAAAAGCGGTAACTTAAATTCAGAATGGACTTTATAATACATTATACGGATGAATAGAAAGGTTGACTCTTATAATTTATGATGAACTCTTGTATAGAAAAGGAGATGGGTTTTACAACAAAAATTTCATATAGATGGAAATGATTTTTTAATAATCTAGGAAGAACCAAAAAAATTTTTTATTTTTTATTTCAAGATTGATTTGATGAAGTGATAAAAAAATGGGTCTAGAAGATAAAGAGGGCATTTGGAAAAAAGATAATCTCTTTTTCCGATGCACTGGTTACGTTCTAGATCAGCCGACCTCCTACGTGTGGTCACATTGGATAAGTCCAGATCCGATCACCTACGCGCAACCGGTAAGCGTCTAGTTGTAGCTCCTTCGCGAGCGTTACGTTAGACCGCTTCTCTCGGGCTTCTCTATCCAAATGGAAGATGCGTTTACCTGGAGCGTTCCTACCGTAGATGTAGATAGCGACATCTGGCGCTTCGTTGAGGCACGATTTGCACAATAATAATAAAAAAATAAAAAAATTATATATATTACCAATCTTGGATTCTTGAATATATATATATATGTTTTTAAGATTCATTGAATGACCCGTTAGGTTTCAAGATGGACCAAAAGTGTATCAAGAAAACTATTTCAGTTTTCCCCCTCCCCTAGTTCCAAAATGGTTTCCTAATTCAGAAAGATCGTCAAAGATTGGATGGGGAAGTTCAAAGAGAGATTGTGTTCCATTTTCCAAGATTGGGGGAATGGTTTAAAGAGAGATTGTGAGGAGTCCGTTTTCCAAGATTGGGAGAATGGTTTAAAGAGAGATTGTGTGGAGTCCGTTTTCCAAGATTGGGGGAATGGTTCAAAGAATTTGCCATGATTCTGGGAAAAAAATGAAGAAAACGCCATCTTGTAATTTTCTGATAGGGTACCGGTGTTCAAATACTTTTGTGACCGACTGTACCTTTCACTGCCGTAAAGCAATATTTTGAGTTTAAAAGCATGGCAGCCGCTTGTTGTGTAGGATTTCATTTTCAGATACAGAGAGACCTGAATACCTTCCTTCCTTTATTCCTTGATGCAATATAATAAAACAGTGAAACAGTACCCACAACAACAGCTTATATATGAAACAAGACTTTTTTTAATACGCACTTCTGAAAAGCAAAATAACTTTAGACTTCATATAATGAGGACGTATAGAACTTGCCTTTAAATATGAAGCTAAAATTTGTAAATTCGATTTATTAAGTCAAATTCTGTGCATGAGTAAATGATTTTTTTAAAATTCTTTTTGCTTCAGGAATACAGGGAGAATTTATATCTCCTGAATGGAATCAAAAATATATTTGAGAAAAGCGCAACTCCATTTTCATATGTGTAAGGTGTCAGAATACCGTTCCTTATTCTCCACGTAAATGAATAAAATTTGTAGAGTCATTAGGTTATTTTGAAGTAGGCGACAGAGAAAATGAGCAATGCCCTCGCCGAGACTCGAACCTGGACCTCTCGAATACGGGCCGGTTGTGCTAACTGTTACACCACGAAGGCATGCTGGAATGAGGAATAAAATATCTTACAGACATCATACATTATATATAAAAATGGCAAATACGCTGGTGAAATAAATTAAGAGAATTTTCATATTTGATCTACGATCTCCATAACTACTGAACAGATTTTAATAAAATTTGGTGTGAGCATAGGCTGATATAATGCAAACAAAATAAACATTCAACAGTTATAAAAGACACACATGTTCGTGCGTAACACTCATGGGAGGCTGAAATTTAAAAATTAAGTCCTGTTTACGGATATAACACTGTATTCCTCAATGTATATGAAGATCATTTAAATGGTTAAATCTTTATTTAAAATTGAAGAGAATTTCATTAACAGCAAACTGCAACCATGAAATCAGAAAGATGGTTTGGTTGTTTGAATATGGCAAAGCATACGGGGGCTATCCTCCTAGCAGGGATGCCTTCGTCGAGGACTTTCTAAGCGAAACGGACTCGAATTCATGTTACACGTAGAGAAAACAATGCAGCTAGCCAACTTCTTTGCGTTCGAATCTGGGGAGAACTACCAGCATTCAGAAATCTTTAGTAGCTCGGTCACTGGTGAAATCAAGAAAATCTAAGAAAGAGGAACAAAAAATATATTTTTAAGGATTTAATGTAGAAAAAGATGCCCATTAGATTGGCCCCAAATATCGACTCTGGTAACCAAGAATCGAGTCTGTTTTTTCCAATGTTATGGTAGCTATTTGTTTGTTACGTGCCGAAGTTTTTCTGATGTTTAAATTCATTGAAATTTCTTAGTTTAGTGATCGAGAACTACGTGATTTGTAGTGCGAGTATCACGTTCTACAGATCACGTATTTTGAATTTTCACTGTATTTAGGTTATTGGAATTCTAACTGCCCTTAACTGACCGTTGGTTTTTATTAGCTGGATGTTTCTAATTAATCGTTGTTCCATAATCTTCAAGGGAAAAAAAAAAGCATGTCTGAAAAGATAAATATCTTTTCCCCCCACCCATGACTTAGAGCGAAAGGGTAAGAAAGCTGTTATTGATTCGATGTATAAATGAGGGTTTAATTAGTTCCCGGTATGAATGTCCAGTTTTACGAAAAATATGCGTGTGGTAAAGCGTAAGGACTAAGATCAGGACAGGTCTGGGATTACATTAATTATACAAAGGAATTGTCTGTGCCTCAGTCATCCGACACTGATGAGATGTAGCGAAGGTGAGCTAGATGAGAGCGAGCTTTAGTTATATTTGCAACGTATGTTTCACGCGTTGTTTTGGGAGACAGCTATTTTAGATACATTACATTTTGGCTCTCTTAGCGTCAAAAAAATGCCAAAAATATCAAGGGGCTCTCGGTTGTAAACTTTTATCATTTTTACTAACATTACATTAAAAATGGATGTAATTTTTATTCAATTTATACATATTTCTTACATAAAAATTACGATACATGAATATTTTATTCAATTTATACATATTATTTATATTACAATTTATACATCTTATTTATATTATTATATTTATGCATATTATTTATACATATTATATTGTTGCTTGCGTACGGGTTCGTAATGGATTGAATGCACAAGTCATTTAAAAGTTAATAAAATTCATTCTTTTTACAGGAAATAAAACAAAATGTTGAAATATTTCCTCAGAGATATTCGTACAATATTTCACAGCAGTTATATTTTTAACTACTAAAAACGTTGGATAGAACTCAAATTTAAATTACAAAGAAACTAATTTATTCTTACAGCGAATTCGCCTCAGTAACAGCATTATGTAAATAAACAGTTCGCTTAAAACAACAGCAGCTTAGCCGAAGGCTTTTATGAGCTTTTTAATTATTCACGATAATATTCTGGTAAAATCTATTTTCTCGATTTTCCTGGATGGCAACAGCAATTACGAGATATTCATTTATTAAATATTAAATGCACGCGCTCTTGCTTCGATCGAGTGTGGCATGCTGGTTTAATATGCAAGTTATCGAAATTGAACCCTCCTTCAAGTTTCTTAAATCTCATGATTTCCTATTTAGAAGATGGTACCTATTTAGAAGTCCGCTGTGGTGATGCTTTGTCCACACATAAAAATATTCATAGAGGACTACCTCAAGGTTCCGTCATCTCTCCAGCAAACTTTAATCTATATGCAAGCGACATGCCCAAGCCGCAAAATGCAAAAATCCTTAAATATGCCGATGATACGGTAATACTTACTAATTCCTTAAACCCGCAACATGCAATAGACAAACTGAATAGCCAAATTAAAATAATAGAAAAATGGTGCACCAGATAGAAAATCAATCTTAATCCCACCAAATGCTGTATAGTTATGTACAGAACATATAATAAAAACTACCCTCTGGATATCAATATAAAAAATTCATGATACTCTTATCCCTTCGGCCAATTCGTACAAATATCTTGGAGTGTATATTGATGCACAGCTCACTTTCAAAGAACACATCAGTTATATCACCAACAAAGCTAATGCAGCTTTTATGCCACTTTACCCGCTTCTAGGGAAAAATTCTAAATTAAATCTGAATACTAAACGCAATCTTTACCTGATGCTTATTCGACCAATTCTCTTATACGCAGTCCTCATTTGGGCCACGGCTTGCAAAACCCATAGAAAGAAAACCATAGACCCATAGAAAATTCTACGCTCAATAACCTCAGCATCCTGGTTTATTAGAAATATCCAGCTGTATCAAGACCTGAAAATTCCTGAAATACAAGAACAGATCTTAATAATTTCGCGCAAATTCTTTACCCAAGTTCAGAATTCACCATATAATGCTATTAAAAATCTCGCAAACTATGATCCAACAGAAGAAAATCTGGTTAAGCGACCACGTTCTATTCATCACAACTCAAAGTGGTGAAAGTGTACATATTGTAAATAGTACCCAGTATTTAATTGCATTTCATATACTCAAGAATTCGTGATATGATTAACTATTTTTGTGTTGAGTTTTAAGTGTATTTTTATTATCTGGCAAAGCCAAATTACGGACTTTGTGAAGAGTAATTTGAAATAGCCTTATGGACTATTATTTTTCGTCTTGAAATCGCTTAACAGATTATCCTGCAACATGATTGGTCCATGTGACCCCCAAGCCCAAAAAAGGAATAATCAAATTCTATCTAATTAAACAAGAATTACGTAGCATAAAACTCACCTCTCCATAGTTATTAGATCATTATTATGTAGTAGATTGCAATACTATAGGCCTACAAGAGTTATTTACTCTTAAATTAATAAAACTTTGAGTAATACAGCAGTATTTATCAACGAACCAGAACGCGACCTCAGGTTACGTGATTTGATTCTGACTTACTCTCTGTATCTCATGTTCATTTCAGTCACTCAATTCCTCACTGCAAATAGCACGCACCCAGCACCTGCTCAAAAATTTTTCGAATGTTTCTACATCTACAAAAGTATATCAATTTATAATTTCATGATTGCCTTCCTGTATGACTTTGCCACATAGACCCTTCTTTCGCCTAAGGGCGCGGTGCTAAGCACCTCTGATTTATCTAAACAAAAGTGAGCGGCCTCCGGCCTTACTTGATATATAGGTTAAAACTCATTAGTAGTTGACACCTTGAACCGAAAGTACTATCTTGATCTTGATCTTGACGCGCTCTTGTATTTTGACTTTTCCGACGTAGCTTTCTCTTCAAATTCGTCTGCGTTGCACGGGAAAAAAAAAATTTTTAATTACAATTCTTAAGAAATAGCTAAATAAATACAAAATCCGTAACAATATTTACACATATAGAATATTATTCAATAAATTAAACATTAAATTGTTAAATGACTATTAATTAACTGGAAAAAGACAGTGAATGTACAGAGAATAAAAATTTCTCGAAATAAGAACTATTTTAAATGTATAGGAGTATTTATTTATACATACTGTTTTAAGAAACTTACATTTTCTTCTAATCAACTATCTAAATATTCATTAAATTAATTTATAAATGTATCTGAAAGTGAACGATTTATTCATTCATAAATTTCTTTGAATATTACTATAATGACTTTAATATTTAGTTGTTAACAGAAATTGAAAATACTATTGGCAGATGTACGTGTAAATTATTTAAGCAGGAATTATTCCTATCGGAAAACAGAGTAGTAAAAGGTTATGGAAAGCATAATGTATGACAAGCTATGCTCACTTAAAACAGCTGCAAAGTAGAAATTTTAGAATATGTATCGTTGAATATAAGAACAAAATTTTGAGAAGTATTAAAATTTCCTTTCATTATATGATAACTCAGGTACAGGTCTTATAGAATACTATTAATGTTCTCCCGATGTCTCATTCTTTAACTCTTTATAGAACGTAAACTACATGTAAATGAGAAATCAACAGTAATATTTAATATATTTAACTACCAATGTAAAAGGTGTTCTAATTTGAAGAAAACATTAGTTTTATGTGAATATGATTTTTGATTTCACCTACACATCAGAAAAACTAAAAATCATCTCATATTTGAGAAAATATTTCAGACGGTCTGTTTAAAAGAAAAAAAATTCTTTCCAATATAATTACGGGAAAAGAATGAAAACAAATGAAAACTATTCCGAAAGCTGGAAAATTGATACCAGGTAATTCCGTTTATAGTGAAATATTGTTTAAAAAAGTATTAAATTAGTTAGGAATTTGATATACTGTAGAGAAAGAAAATATCTGGTTGTAACGAAAATTTTCTGCCAAAAAACGTTCTTAATACAGTTAGGAAAAAAAAAAAATAACGCGAAAGCAGTATCTTTACTGCTGAGTAGTAATCCCCATCCAAATCTATGATTTTCTGCCACCGTTTTTGGTAGTTTTTCAAAGTCTTCGGACCAGAAGTTTGGTGGCCGCGAGTCCAAAAGCAGATCAACCTCATTTTGGGCGTCCTATGCAGAATGGAAGAAAGCACTAGCAAGATGTAGCTGCAGGTGTGAAAAAGGTAGAAGACCGAAAGAGCGATGTCGAGCTATATGGTAGGTGTGGCAAAAGATCCTATTTGAGTCTGTACAGAGTCCAGCTGGTGAATGCAGACACATGTGGTCTTGCATTATCTTGACGGAACATTTTCTTTTTGCGCCAGAACTCAGTTCGACGCTTTTTGTTGATAGCAACGTCAACACGGACTAGTATCTCGCTGCACATCTTACTATCGAGAGTTTTAACGAGAGTTTTTTCAGATTTGTTTGTGGATAATAACACGGCAATCCCACTAGATACAAAGTATGATCATTTTGTTAGTCAAACTGCGCTTTGCAACGCTGTCGACGAACCCACCAGGCACAGAACAATCCCTTTTCGGCCTGTGTTGTTGAAGTAAATCCATTTTTGATCACAAGAGAAGATCCAGTCCAAAATTTTGTCCTTACGTTAATAATCGTGCAGATTAGTCTGCTCGAACACGTCTGTCCTTATCAGCTTCAGTCAGCTCATGCGTCACAAAGCAATTGCACTTGTACGTTAAGCTTATGAGATGCATAGCACCACTAGTAGACATGGCAGTATCGTCTAACTCCCTAACAAGCTCTCGACTGGTTGCATACTGATCTTCTTCGACAAGTTCTCGCAGGCGGGAGTCATCAACATCAGTTGGCCGGCCAGGGCGCTCTGCTTCTTGAATGCCATAGTCCTTCTTTTCGGAACTTTCGGTACCAAACCTTCACAGTGACATATGATACAACATTAGTACCTAAAGTTGTACATATGATTTGGTGGCATTCTGTAGCTGGCCTTTTGCATAGAATTGGTAGTAAATGATGGTTCTAATGTAGTAGAGTGAGAGTTTCATTTCAGATACCTTGTGCTTAATGATAACAATATTTTTTACAAATTTCACCACACAGTGTTCTAAAGCAAGTCTCTTTCTTTCAAATGCCAAAAATCGTTTGACAAAATATGATTAAACCAGTGGCGTGCGGTCCATATGTGCAGGGTGTGTACTGCACACCCTGGCAAAATTATGAGAGACAATAATTTTCTGCACCTATGTCTACCTATCGTTATATGGTATATAATAAGTATTATTTATAATATATTCAAATATTATGTTGATTTGCTTGCTTGTATTCCGCAGTGGGTGTGGTACTGGGTGCTGCATCACGTAGCGCGTTTAAAAGCAAACGAACATAAGAAGTTTTTATGTGTACGCACTGTGCATTAATAGAAAATCACGCTTTATGTGTATGGGCTACTGGAGAAGCACAACATACTATAGCACTGAGGCAAGTGCAGCTATTTTTCCTGCACTTGGCATTCAGAATCATCCGAAGGCACGGTTTATTAAACGTTGTATGAGAGCGGGGACTTAACGTGCTGAAGCGCTTTTGGTTTTTTAACTGATTAACTGGCCATACGATTTTGCAGACGGTTAATGTTTAAATTTATATATAGTAAGATTTTTTTATGGAAGTATAAAATAAGTATTTCATCAATATAAAGGGAAATGTTTTAGTGTGGTAAAGTAATTTCGGTGATGTGGTTATTTTCGGTGGTATATTTATAGAAATAATTCGCTGAAAAACAATTTTGTTTTGTTAGACAAAAAAGAAACTAATTTTAACAGAACAGTCCAAATTTTACCATTCATTGTGTCTTACAGACAGT
>KK122226.1:0-17859 GCA_000611955.2 Stegodyphus mimosarum
CCGCTCTGAAAGCCTGACAAGAAGATATGAAAGAGATGAAAGCCGGACAAGACGAGATAAAACCCGGATATAACGAGATAAAAGCCGGATATTATGAGATTAAACCTGGCTATGAAGAGATGATAGCTGATATGAAGGCCGAGAGCGAAAACAGGAAAGTCGGCCGAGAAAAAGTACGAGAGCAACTCCAACAGATGAAAGAGGAGCTTGCAGAAGAAACTGGAGCCATGAAAGAAGATGCGGAAATCGCAAAAGTGGCATCTGAAGAGTCAGAGGATGAAGAAACGGAGGAAGTAGCTAGTAGTGTCTGAGAAAGATCCAGAAATTATGGATGAAACATCCAACGGGATGAAAGAAAAAGAACGAAAACATGAAGAAATTAAAGACGGGAACGAAGATTTTGATGCCCACATGCCTGAAGTAGAGACAGAAGAAAATGAAAATGCGACTGTCAAGATCATAGAAACTGATAATGAAGTTACGAAGTCTCAGATAGCAAGCATTGAACGATCTGATGAGATGTGTTCACATGTTCACATCACATGTTCATGTGATGCTGAGATGGAAGAAGCTGATGTACAACTTACGCGGAGTGCTCCAGCATTGCAAGAAAGTTTACCCATTTCGCAATCCATGTGCGCGTCTTTTAGTGCAGATTGTGCAGGCAAGGACTTGATTCTAAACCTGGATACTTCTGCTTGTAAAGGATCGGATTCTATTCATGGTCCTGGTGTAAACATTGGAACTCACTTTCAGGAAATAGAGGTAAATAAGCATGTACCTCCTGCTGTGAGTATCGAGGTGAACTGTACAAACGGTGCGGATAAACTACAGAGTGGTGAACGAACTGTTTCAGATCTTCCTGTGCACGAAAAGTCTGAAAGGACTGAATCTTCAGACTGTGATATAAAAAACAGAAAAACAACTGAGAACTGCCGTGGAAAAGTATTTGACCCGGGTATAACTTAGTGAAAAGCCTAAGACTAAAATCCATTCTGAACTTTAATAGTATAGTTTAAAACTGTTATGTGTTTAACTTGTGTATATAATTTGTATATACTGTAGATATTTGTTTCTTTAGTTATGTTATTTGTTTGTTTGATTACCTTTTGTATGTATCGAATTATGCTCCCAACCAGGGATTGTACTGCCCGGGACGTGCAGTCCTTGGGAGGGGGCAGTGTTGCGAAAAATTCGGCGGTTGCGCCTGTATGTAAGCTTTCCGGCATATTACTAGGGTTGCCAGATTGGCGACTTTATCGCCCATTTGGCGACCAAATAGGCGATATCCCATGGTCCAATCGGGAAGCTTCTAGAATAATTTCCTGTCGAGATATTTCTCGAAACCTGTGGAACCTAATGAAAAGCTATATAAACCCTTGCGTTTCTGAGAGCCAGCAGTGTGATTAGGTAGTGTGTGATTAATTGTGATTGTTATGAGAATAGCTGCTTACTGTGAGTGCTAAGCTACGCGAGAGTTTTGTGAACGGAAAGCGATCGAGATAGTACTTTGCCATGAAGCTACCTTTACAGTATAGCTTGACAGTGGATTGGTGATTGTTCCACGGTGTTTATTATAAGTTTAGTGTTGCCCTTAAACTACCTTTACAGTTACAGCCTGAAGCTGTGTTGCTGATTGTTTCAGCGTATTTATTGTAGATTTTCGACGCTTTTAAAGGGGATTTTGGAACTGTTCTGTAAATAGTGATTCCTGTAAATAAATTGTGCTTTTTATTGTTCTGCATCGTGTTTTCATCGGATACTCTCAAATCCACGAACCCGTATAACGCAACAATATATAAATCAGCTTTATAATTTAATTTCAGAGCTTGCGTAAAGCTAATGACGTAGCTTGTTCAGAACTCAAACGTTTAAAAACTGAAACTTTTCTGACCTAAACCAAAACCTCCCTCTTGGCGGTCTTCCACATTGGATAATGCATACTTTTAGTTTGAACCTCTATGCTGCTTGGACGCGCTCTGTGCGCTCTCTTCTCATCGCAGCAGTATCCATAAACTGCCATGTTTCCTATTCATTATAAATTAGCATCCTAAGCAAATTGTTTCCTCTTCAGTTCGGAACTACGTTCTATGAATTCTACGTTCTATGCTATCAGTCGTCAATATTTCTGCGTTTCTATATTTCAGTGTTCGTACATAAGTATTTCTAAATTTTGCTTTTATTAAATATACGTATATATACCCATTACCTTGCCGTCTTACAAGTGCTTAGATCGCTTTTATTTTCGTAACTGTTAGTCGTAGACATATACTTTCAATTACAGAAGTGTTTAAAATAATGAAAATATTCATATTTTTGCACTGTCAAAGTAAAAAAGAAATATTTTCGGCAAGTAAAGAAATCAAATTTGTAATGCGGTCTTCCGGTCCCTATGCTGATAACTGCGAAAATTTTACACTCGTTATGAAAAAAAATTCCCAGAAATTTGGCACGTGCACGACAAAAATTGAGGAAACATTTAATTTCAGTAATTTACACTTTTTACCATCGTTTTCGACTCTTCCTTAGGGATCGGTTATTCAGTTATAATAGAGGAAATAATTTTAAATTAAGAGCAGCAAAAATTGTAGATAGTTTGATAAAGGAATGCAACGGACATACAAGGGAATCATGCAGTGTCCATATCAGATAATTTTCGAGTCATTTTTAAATATTTTTAATGGAAAGTAAATTTTCCATTAAACACAGAAAAGACAAATTGAAAAAAAGAGCATGGAAACCCTAAACACATATAATTTAAAAAATTTTATTAAACCTAACAGACACTCCCCAATTGAAGACGTTTATATGGGAAAATTCTTATTTTCTAAAATTTAAGAAGCTCTTTTCGAAAACGAATTCAACTTCCAAATCTGTGTCCCAGTTACATAAATGTAAAAGCACTTAAATTTTATTTTCACGATAGTGATGTAAAAATTCAGTAAAATATTCTATTCAGATTAAAACTTCTAACGCTAACAACTTTCAAATTTTAAAAGTTTTCTTTTCATAACCGAAATGAGTTTTTGAGTTAAATCTCAGTACAAAAGAAAACCTTATTAGCTAATCGATATCATCTCATGCAACTCAAAAATCTAGCATTCGTATAGTTTGATATTAATTTAATGACATTCTTGACTCAAAAATTAATTCTTGTGTTGAATATTTAGTTTCCTCAACAAAGATCAATAAACCTTATCGACGCATCTTCAGTTAGTTATTGGCTTCATAATAAGATTCCCCAACAAGATAATACCATCAACTCTTAAGATATTTCCCCATACTGGGATGAAGTATTTGCTCCTGAGACTAATAATAATATTTTTATCTGAGTAAAGTAAGGTAAGTCTCTAAGAAAAGTAATTTGTTCCGGAGACTTATTTTAAAAATGGATACTTACTTTGTAAAATTGACTGATGTCTCCTCCTGGTCACATAAGCGTCGTCTCAATATATAAATGTTTGATCAAAATATATTTAAAACGGATTGCAAAATTAAAATCGCTTGCCAGATAAAATGTTTCGTTTTAATTTACCGATCGCTTTTATACGAAATCAGTGCATTTAAGAAGGAAGGAAAGAAATAATTACACAGAATGCAGTTTCTCAAAGAGTTAAGTTTTACTTTGTCTACTTAATGCATTTCTAATGCTCTTATTCATTAATGAGAAGAGAAATAATTAAATGGATTAATCAATTCTTTCGCAATGAAAGTTAATTACCATTGTTTTTAATTAATTCCAGTAACTGCAGGAATGTTTACTGAAGAATTTCAATAACAGATTATTTAAAATCTATGTAAATATTTAAAATCTTATAAATGTTTGTAAATATGGTTCAACGACAAAAAATTCATATGCAATGCCTTTTACAGTCAACATTTTCATATCAGAATTTTTTCAGTATTTAGGAAAAATTAACTTTTATGTTTCTGACATCGCAAATGTATTTCTATAAAGAAGCTGCACGTGTTTATAAAGATTATAAGTTGGATATAATGCAGAATAATTTTATTTTAACTTAGTTTATAAGGTATTTCTTCCGCCTTCTTAGCATGTCTTCGTGGTCTAATGGTCAGCAAACTCGGCGCGTATTCGAGAAGTTCGAGTCCCTACTTGAGTATTGCTCATTTTTCATGATTCCTACATCAAAAATTCCTGATGTCCCTATGGTGGCTACCGAACTAAAAATGGTGGTGAATGATGATTGTTCACTACCAGGATTTGTCGATTGGGTCCCCTAATCCCCAGTCTCCCTTTAAAAGGGGAGTATATAAGGTATTTCTCCCACCTTGTTAGCATGCCTTCGTGGTGTAGTGGTCAGCACACTCGGCGTGTATTCGAGAGGTCCGAGGTTCCAGTCCCGGCGAGTGTACTGCTCATTTTTCGTGACTCCTGGTTCAAAAAAATACTGATGTCTTTAAAAGTTAAATAACTTATTAAAAAAGTAATACAAAATTTAAAATTTTTAAGAAATCCGTGTATATCCTTTTAAACCTCTCAATTTGTTGATGAAATATCTACCATAGGTTGATGAAAAATAGATAACATTAAGGCATTTTTAAAATTTATAATAGGTTTACTAAAAATAGATAACATTAAGGCATTTTTGAAATTTATTATATATAATCTCAATACGTACTAACCACAAGAGTCATTATAAGTACTGTGTTTAACTATTTGCTTTCTACATAGCGTGAACGTATAACGAGTGAACATTCATATCTGTTTCCCCCCACATGATCAGTTTCCTTCCCACCAATAATCGAGTAACAGAGATCTCTAAATAGTAGGAATTAGACCTGGGTTAGCTATAAGCCAAACGAGCTGATTTTGTAAATTGGTTTTCATTGGTTTTACGGATGTGAAGGCAGAATAAGATCTAGATTCCTTTAGAATGTCTTCCACGAAGCATGCTTTTCCGTAGATAAATAGCCATTTTGTGCAATATCATATTTTAATAACAAACCCATTTCAACAAAAATAACATGTGTGTTTCAACATCTAGGTTTTCAATAATAGAACGTTCTGCATTTCAAAATTTCTTGCCTGATGTCGGCCTGCAAAACATTATTTTCCAGCTAATGATATTGCACACAGGACTGGATTTATTAGATTTTGTCTGAGAACAAACTGAGATTAGAGATTATCTGCCTAAAGGAAGGAAACTTTATTCAGGACTCAAGAAAGCATGATCAGATTTGCCTTACACACTGGATAAGATCCAGAAATGAGCACGCAGCCAGTCCGTTTGCAGGGATTTCACTGGATCAAACACCATTGTTCAGCAAAGGTTTTTTTTTTCGTTTGCTTATGGGCTTTTTACAAAAAGGAAAATATCTTATTATGGTTAAGTAAAAAGTTAAAAAACTATTGTACAAAACCTAGCTCCTAATTTATTTTTTTTTAAAAAAACTATTATTTTTTTTTAATTATTTAAGTAAGTTCGGAGTCCTGCTTCAACTGACACACACGGACATTTTCATTTTAACTTTAACTTACTGCTAAGCGAACTAAGCGAATTTAGAGCATCTAGCAGGCGAGCGGAAAATTGCTGAATGCTGTTAGCATTTAACGCCTTTTTAAATCCCGATAACTTCATGTGCAACTTCGAGGTTTTCTCACTGGGTAAAATGAAGACGAGGTAGTTCCTCTTAAATGCCCTCTACGAAGTTATTCTCCTGTTAGACAGCTAGCACTCGAAGACTATGCCATATCCTTGACGATTCTAAGGAAATGCAGAAATATTTTTCCTGAAAAAGAAGCTGAAAATACTTCTGTCTTGGGATAAAAAATGTGACAGTAAAAATCAAATTTGCTTTAAACTTAGATGAGTTTATTAGGTATTTTATCCATCCTTTCCGCGTGTTTTTGTGGTGCAAATGCAAGTACGCTATCGAGAGGATAGAGTACTTGGAAGGTCCGGAGTTCGAATCTCGGCCAGAGCACTGCATAGTTTTCACGTTCAACCGCTACAAGCGAAACACAAACTATAAAAGGCGGTGGACGATAATTCGTCATCATCAGGATTTCACGATTGGGTCTCCTATTCTCAGTCGCCATTGAGCAGGAGGAATAAACAAGGTATTTTCTTCCTCTACTCTGCATGCCTTTGCGGTGTAACGAAACACGTTCGATAAGTATTCGAGAGATCCAGAGTTCAATTCACGGAAAAGGCAGCACATTTCACACGTTGCCACGAATATACGTTGCTGATATATCCTAATGACTGTATAAGTTTCGCACGTTGCTGATATATCCTAATCACTCTATGAGTTTCAAAAGCCTTCGGTTCTTTTCCGTTATAAGACAAACCTCATCACAAAATTTTCTTCAGTAAGGTATGTAGAGTCATTAGAATGTTTGAAGTGGGAAACATGAAAAATGAGCAGTGCCCTAGCCGAGACTGCAAGGTGGACCACTCGAATACGCACCGAGTGTGCTGCCGTTAGACCACGAAGGCATGCAAAAAAGGAGGGAAAATATACTCTATATACTCCCCCATTTAAAGGGCGATTGGTGATTAGGGGACCCATTCGCCAAATCCTGGTGGTGAAGAATCGTCATCCGCCACCATTTAGCTCAAGTGCCACTTTAGATTCATTAAGATTTTTGAAGCAGTAAACACGAAAAATGAGCAGTGCCTTCATCGGAACTCCAACCTGGACTTCTCAAATACGAGCCGAGTGTGCTGCCGTTACCCCAGGAAGGTATGCAGAAAGGAAGGAGAAAATACCTTAGAGGCGACAAAGCTTCCTATTTGTCACAGTCAAACTATTATTCTTATCTCTTATAACAGTGGTCTCTTATAACGCTTATCTCTTATAACGCTTATAACTTATCTTTTTTTAAAAAAAGAATAAGTATTGTCAGTAAGGTGTTTAATTATTATAAGATGCTTTTAAAGTTTTCATTCTGTTTTGTTCTCAGTTTATTTAAATAAATAATTATCGAGATATATTTCTGCTACATATAATAGCCTTACCACGGTTGAAATAAATTGAATGGTAATTATGTTTTCTATATGTATCTAAAGTATAATATCAAACTGGCAAATATGTTGTTCTTAACAAAATTGTTAAACGCATACTGTCCTCTAACAGAAAAGATCAAAAATGCATTTTTGTCTTTTGAAGATAAACATTAATGAAAATGTGATAAATAAATCCAGCTTTAGAAAAAATTGTCAAAATTTTAATTTCACTGAAAACTGGCTAAAGAAAGTCTTTAGTTATAAGTCTTAAATAGCTAGCTAAAACAGATTTCTTAAAATTAGAAATTCGATGAAAAATTTCCTTGATAAATTTTAGGAGTGACTCTTGTACTTATAAAAATCTCTGCCAAAAGAAATCAATTTTAAATGTTTCCTTTTTAAGTTCGTCTCATCAAAAGACTTAAATTTATCTTTCTTTAATGATGGTATATAATTCACGTAAGAGCATTTGAAACAGCCAACATTAAGTTCCTGAAAAAATTAAAAATAAAAATCTTAATTTATCAGCTTCGCTAAATACAACTGTAAAAGGAACTCTGTCCCCTTATATTTTATGCTTTTGCTACTAACAAGAATGTCCATCTCATCAGCTATTTTCGTCTCATCAGATGGTCTTTTATCACATGAAAATGTGAAATGTTAAGAATATATACAACGCATTTTTACTGCTTAAACATTAAAAATAGAGAACGTTTAGAGATTGTCATCATAATGCAGGCTTATGGGTGTTTTTTGTTTTTGTTTTTGAACTGACACTACTCTGTGCCATCTATAGCTCGATCTATCAACTGAGGTGGTCACATTGCAAGATGTCTACGCCCTCACCGAAGAAGTTCCTTTATTGAATAAAGTGCTTTGGCGCACTAAAATATCATCTCTGTAACCCTTTGGAGTAGTTCATTTGCTGCGTTAAAACAGTGTTGCAGTGAAATTTCTTGTTTATTATTGATTTGTCTAGTTCTCAACTTAGTAGTCTGAAGTATTGGCTCATTTTCTTCTGTCGGCAACTTTTCGAAACTAATTTTATTTTCAACCTATGTTTTTTCTCATATTGTCAGTAGTACCTATGTTGTCAGCTCCATGTTGTAGTCTCCCATGTTGTTAGCTGGAATGCCACTAATAGTTCGTGGATTTGGAGTGAATAATAACGCCACTCGATGAAGTATCGAAACACACTTTATTGGCTAGTATTTTTCAAGACAGCTCCAAAATCACGCTTGCAGTCGTCGAAGAACTACTATAAACACGCTGAGACAATCAGCGACGCAACCTTCAGGCTATCAGGCTATAACGGTGAAGACGGCTTCACAGCAAAGTACCAGAATAAAATTCCCGACTCTGCTCGGTCGTTCTCGGAACTCCACGTACTCTCAAGACTCTCTACTCTAGAACTCGCGATGCACTCGAGGATACGCTAGAGTACAGCTTTCGACTCGGTTCAGTCGTTCCCTGAGCTCAACACACTCTGAGATAAAACTACACGATGCACTAACTTGCGATACACCAAGAGATTCTCTCGACGCACTCGATGACAACTCGGCATTAGACTACCAGACACTCGCTCGCTAACTCGCACTGACCCAACTAACTCCCTCTCCTAGTAACAGCAGGGTTTATATAGCTTTTGACTTGTGTTCGAGAACGTTCTGGGCTAAACTAGGAAGAATTCGTTCTAGAAGGTTTTCCATGTGTCTATAGCATATCTCCAATTTCCCAGATTGTCAAATGTCGCCAAATGGGCGATTTGTCGCCAAATGTGGCAACCCTGCTTCCCTTGCATTTCATGGCACCCCTAAACCTTCTTTGCAAAGAAGCTATCTTACCGCGCCTGGATATTTCGTAACAATATATATACTATGTTGATGGTAATCGTACTAATTAGTGTCAGTTGACTCTTTAAAGGTAATAGTATAAGCTACTGAACCTACAGAATGAAGGTTTAATGCATGATTTCGTAGAATCGTCGAAGCACGAGATGTGAAAAATGGACAGTGCCCTCGCCGGGGTTGTGGTGCCACTTTAGAGTCGTATGTTATTTTGAAACAAGAGACATGAAAAATATGCAATGCTCTCCCTGAGACTCGAACCTGGACCTCTCGAATACAGTGCGAATATGCTACCGTGTCGCTACGAAGTAATGCCGAAAGAAAGGAGAAAATTCCTTATAAATCTTATTTTATGTTTTACTTATTTTCCTTTGTTGAATTGAGGATGGTCTATTATGACCAGAAGACCAACTTGTTTGGTTAGGTGGATCGGTCTGCGCAAGATTCTGGTACCTTATAAGTTTAAAAGTTTAAAATTTAAGACCATTGGTCTGTAGTTGCAGCAAATTTCAATACCTGTAACTAATATTGTGTTTTATTCTAATAGATGTAATTATGCAAATTTCATTGCTGGTGTTATACAAGCAAATGAAACTTAATCTATTCTGAATAGTTCGATGTACTGCAAGCGCAATTGTTAAGTTTACCTAAAGTTTTCGAGGCATAATCCAGACAGTGATATAAAAATAGCTAAAAATTGTTGCTCTTAAGTAGGAATTTACGAAATAAATCTGAGTAGGACATCAAATTAAACAGAAATTGAAAACAGGACGTTGATAAAATACGGTAAACATGTAATAATGTGAACCATTTCAATACGAATTATGTTTTACTGCTTAACACATGTGTTATTGAAAACCTCTGTCTGTTTTAAAACTGTTCTAGCAATGTCATTAAAACATACTGATAACAAAACTATTTTATAATTAGGTCAGAGCCTAGTATGGACTTAATTGTTTTCTGTCAGTATATCACCTGAAAATGATATAATATATTATATCATTATATCGTATATATTAATTCACAGTACTTTAGTTTTTTAGTAAGTGTACGGCGAATATGAAGGTTTTCAATTAACCCTGAAGAGGATTTGAGAAACTAAAATTATGTGTAGCTGCTATACACCAAAGACACATATGTTTTAAAATATGCTCTCAAATACTGATGAATTTAAAATTCTATGTTTTTAATATAGAATGTATCGATTCATCTTCTGCTTTTCGATTAAAAGAAGTTATATGAGAATACTTAGGATTCAGTGCAAAAGTCTTGGGAAAGACTTAATACACGATGTAATTCATTAAACTGCATACGTACACGTCAGACTTCTCACCTTCATTAATAAGGTTATAAAAGAAGCATTAACCTCGTTATCGACGAAGACACACATTCTCCTTCCCTCTCCGATGGGAATTTAAATGACTCCCGCATATTTTCTCAATAAAACGGGAAATGATTATCTCTGTTATTCAATTTAATAACACTTAGTGACACAACAGGGAAAGAAGAAAAAATCCTGCAACTGCTTAGATATTTATATATTTACTCTACATCTACTTCAGTGCGTAAACGGTGTGGAAAAATCGATTTACATTTCTTCCTAAGCCAAGAAAGGTGTGGGTTAAATTATTAATCAATGTTAATTACATGCATTACTAAACATAATTAATGTACAGTAGAATTATTGACACATGAAGTGAGCCAAGGTTAAAGAGAATTTATCAAAGCATGGTGCTTATTTTTAATAGTCGTAAAACGAACATGGAAAGGTTCCAGATATCTATTCTGAATTGTGATTAAAGAAAACCAACATTAGTAAATTTTCGATGATCATTCAATAGTCTTTTCAATATTTAGGATTACTGAGATGAAAATCTGCGGAAACTTAAGCATGTAAACCAAATAATTTCTTTCTGGATACGGCCACTGAAATTTTTAAAGTGAGAAAATTATGTAACAATACTAAATATTTTGAAGGCATTCCGCTTGAAAGATCTTGAAATTTTGTTTCAGATTTTTAATTTCAGTTTAAAATGATCCTATGAGTGAAATATGAATAATTATTTCGAACTATATTACATAAATAACATAAAACCTTAAAACGTTTTGTATTAAATCCTTTTCAATATCAAATATTCTTTACGATAATCTCTATAAACATTTGTATGTTTTGGGGGTATAGACTAAAATAATTCTTAACCAGAAAAAAAGTATGTCTTCTCATGTAAAAACACGTTATCCAACACTACAGTTTTGCAAATTTAGACTTAATTAAATAATAACAATTAAATGAAATTAGCAGCACAAACAGAAATGGTTTTAAAAGGAAATTCGCATTCACAAAAGCCATATTTAATCATAAAATATAAATGTATTTTTAATTGTAATGCACATGGGAGCAAAGGTACACGCATTGAAATTATAATACACATTGCTTCTACAATTTTATATATTCAACCATAATTCCTATCGTAATATTAAGAAAAGTTTGCAGGACATTCTCTATCTTTCATATTTCTTTTATATGTCACATTTTGTCACTAATTCTGCAAAATATTCTAGATGAGATAATCTTTTTAATGATTTTTACTTCTTGGTGGGAAGTAAAGGAAATATTGTAGTAGCGAAAAATTTCGGGTATCATATTTCAAGGGAAATATTAATTTTCACAGTTCACGAATCCAGGAGGATTTTTTTTTCTTAACATTTGTACGTACGGGCAGAATAAAATACACTTTTTATCCAAAACGGACAGTAAAATGACGTCTGTACGAACGTACCTATATATCATGTATGTATTTATACATGCATTGCATGTATGTATGTATATATGTATGCATGTATGTCGTATAACTCAAAACCGATTAGCCGTAGAACGTTGAAATTTTGCGTATGGGACTGTTATAACATCTAACTTTTTTTTTGTTGCAATCGACTATATCAAACATATATAAATATACCCATTCTCTTACCCGACGGCTTAGCTGCACGTTTTTGTTGATTTCCCTATTTCCCCATGTGTAACGTGTATATGAACCAATTTCCTTTATAAAATTCTCCACGAACGTATACCTTCCCTAAGGCAGATAATTTTTTAATGCTTTGCCATAGTCAAATAAACCAAACCGAACCTCTCCCTCCGCTCAAAGTGCTTACCCCACTTTACTTCACAATCGTTGGTCGTAGAAAGGTCATATACAGGGTGTTTCTAAATGAATATCGCTGTTTCAACGCTTCGTAGTATTTATTACTAAAACTTAAAATTATAATTAATACATGAAATAAAAGAGCAACTCAAACAGTTATACCTATGAGCTTACAAGTGTTCAATATGAGCAACTTTCGTATCACGGCACACATCAAATCGATCGCCTGGTTCTTCCCAAACGCTGATTAATGTTTGTGGCATAATTGTCGTAACAGCTGCCTCAATTCTGTTTCTTAGGTCAGGTAGGTAAGCAGGTAATGGAGGCACACACACACGATCCTTTATGAACTAATTCTTACGATCCTTTATGAACTCAATACTCTCTTCACTAACCCTTGGTCGTCCCGTACTCTTCCCTTTGCAGAAACAACCGGTATTTTCAATCTGATGACTCCATCTACGGATGTTATTATCACTTGGGGGATCACATCTAAAATTAGTCCTGTACTCACGTTGCACAGTATTCATTTTTGCAAACTGCAGAACACAAAAAGCTTTCCGTTCATTAGTCTCCATTTTTGTTACTAGCTCTTTCTGGCGCATGCGCATGCCAACAGACAGAACTGTTTGAGTTGCTCTTTCATTTTATGTATTAAGTATGATTTTAAGTTTTACCTAATAAATACTACAAAGCGTTAAAACCCCGATATTCATTTATAAAAACCCTGTACTTCCAGTTACAAAAGTGCTCCAAATGTCGAAAATATTCATGTTTTTGACAAAATCAAATTTAAAAAATAAATAAATAAAAAAAATTAAATAAAATCTGAAAGGTTTCAGATTTTAAATTACTTCCAAAGGGGCGTTTTTTAACTCTTTGTGTGTTACCTTTATTTATTAAATACAATGTTCTTCGCATTAAATCGTAAAATTCAGTTCAACAGCAATATCGCAAAATAATTTTAAAAGGAGTCTACCTTTAGAATTTCCGATACACAGTTCCGCGCGCTTTAGATAAAAAGGTGTTTTCCCTTGTAGAAATTTGCGGAGTGAAAATTTTAAACACTTCGATTAGGTTTCCATCAAAGAGTTTATAAGGTATTTCTCCCACCTTCGTGATGTAGTGGTCAGCACGCTCGGCGCATATTCGAGAGGTCCGTGGTCAGAGTCCCGGCGAGGGCACTGCTCATTTTTCACGTCTCCTGCTTTAAAAAAAACACCTAATGTCTCTACAGTGGCGTCCGAACAAAAATAGGTGGTATATCATGATTCTCCACCACTGGGATATGGCGAACGGCTCCCTTAATTCCCAGTCTCTCTTTAAAAGGGGGAGTGTATAAGGTATTTCTCCCGCCTTCTTAGCATGCCTTCGTGGTGTAGTGGTCAGCATGATCGGCGCATATTCGAGAGGTCCATGATTCGAGTCCCGGTGAGAGCATTTCTCATTTTTCATGTCTCCTGCTTTCAAGAAACACATAATATAAGTTTAAATAATTACAAATAAAACACTTATCACTGCAACATCACACTAAGATTTATTACTGAATGAAATTTTGCCATTGCTTGCTGTTAAATCGTCTGAGTTTGTTCATGAAAATTTTGTAAAATTCTTAAAAGTTTACAAAATTTGCAATAGATAATAAAACAAATTGCAAATTTGGGCTTCCGGATGCGCATATTCGGGTGGAATCGTACGTTCTTCAAAACTGGATGGCTCTAGGTACCGTTGTTTTACCACATTTGGAGAAATACGAATACATTTATCCAGATTCTTCATTATTTAATTTCTTTAAATATAATACAGGGCTGCAAGATTTGGTGGCAACAGTTTGAAAAGTGATTCAGTCTTTTAATATTTCCGGCGCAAAATCGCAAAACGAAAAACAATAATCATTCAGGGACAAAGCTCCTTTGGACTAAAAAATTAATTTTCAGCAAATATAATTAAGCCTAGCTACATATATAAAACAGTTTGTATACGTAGTTGGTTTAATAATATATATCTAACACTATTTAATATCAGTTTGTGACTGTAAATACTTAACAGCATTTAATAATATTTTTTTTTGTTGATCTGAAAAGAATATTTCTTAAATTAGCTTAATTTGTCATAGTAATTAAAAATTTCTGTCAACTTGCTTGGATTGAAGATACACATGTTATATATCTACGCAAGTTAATAAAAGTTTAAATGTGTACAATTTAATAAGCCGCGCAAGGAAGTCATATGGTGTCTACATCTTAGTTTTTATATATGCGTCTGTAGTTCAATTTTGTCAAACTCTGTAGTACATTAAAATAAAATACATAAAAGAATCTTTTATAGAAGGAAGTGAAGAATTTGTTAATTTTATATTTTTATCTTAAAAGATGAATTATTAAACTATAATAATTCATAAGTAATTTCAAATTCTAATCTGTACTCACATTAACTGAAAACTAAAAAAAATAATAATAACGACATGTATCTTGAAATAAGCGGTGGAATGTTAAAAGATATCTTTCAGTTCAATGGGGTTTTAAGAGAGCTAGATTAAATAACAGCGAAACTTCAGTCCGGTAATGTTTAAATCATAGTTTCAAATTCTTTCTCTGATCCATTGCTACCTTTACAATATTATTCTTGTTCAGCTTCTTTTACTCTTGAAACAACGATGCATTAAATGTAAATATTCCGCTGAATGCGACGCCTAGCTGCTGACTGAAAGTTTACTGAAATTTTCATGCATCTACGTATTTAATGAACGGGATTTGTATTGATTGTTTTAACTTCATTGATGCATTTGAAAAATATATTGGTAATTATTAAATATATATAACGTATGTAGGATTATAAGAAAGAAATCTAGATTCTAGATGTAAGATTCTAGATTCTAAGAGAATGTAAGATCTCTCTGGCCCAACTTGTCAGTCACTGGGATAGTGAGTCACACAAAAACGTGCGAAGGGGTTGAAACCCTTTTATTGTACCTTTAAAATTACAACTGCGTCTACTCGACGCTCACAAACTGCGCCAACCCGGCGGATGAACTAAAAGTAAGGTGAAACTGAAAATAAGAAACTAGATGAACAAATGTCAAACACTATCGACGAGGCTCTGAGATCTTAACTAACCGCGTTTTTAATTATCGCTGATATTCAGCAAGATTACTGATTTAACAGTTGAAAATCTAGCACTTCTGCAAAGCTAGGTATACAGGCCGATACGCGCCAATCTAAATTCTACTAAGCAATATCTATATCTCCAGCGTAGGTTCAAAGCAAGACTCTCACACTCTGGTTTCGTCTACTATTTAACTCAACTAGCTTCCGCTAAATTTGAATAAACTGAGCGTGCTACTACAATTTACATACTCTGGCACGGGCATTTCTAGGGGAAAATGAAGGCTCAACAGGAAAGGAATATTAACTTAAAATAAATGTTAGTTAAAATAAATATAAACCTTACAATTTGAAGAATATAATATTAAGCTAAAACAGCACTGACTGTGAAAGAATTGAAAGAAAAGCACCCAGTTGGAACTTGAAAGATTTTATACTTAAGCTAAGAGACATCATATAATTTTCTCGAGCATGAGATAACACTGCAAGTACAAAGACCAAAGATCGTGGTTTACGAAAAGAAATACTATAATGCAATAAGATATAATTCTCGCAATAAGAAGTAAATACAGCTTGGACTGACATGCATAAAATTTGACTGACCTGATTTCATATATTGTTGTTAAATGCATTTAGGTTTCTAGTGGCATTTGTGTAATCAGATGAATGTAAGTCTTGATTTAAAAACTCTTATGTGTGCACCATACTTATGTGTCCTTGTACGGAATATTAAATTACACGCATTTTTTCCTACATTTCATTTAAACTTATTGAATTGGATTAAATCTACTTTGTCGATTACGCATAAACCACAGTAGAATAAATGTACTCTTTACAATTCAGCATATTTATTTACCACAGAGACACTCTGGAGCTAGGTTCACTTAACAGGGTTATATATCATTCATTTCATAACTGATAATGCACAAAAATTATATCATCTGAAGAATTATCTAATCGTTGCCGCATGTTCTATTCAAATACTATAACAAATCTCACACGACGTATAAAAGAAATTAAACAAATAATAAAGAATCGGTTTTCAACAGACGATTCAGCACCGCTTACCTAATGCGCATGTGCTACTCGTAAACTTTCTTATCTATCCGAGACAGACTGGCTACAATATTTGCTGCTAATACGAAACACTTATTACCTCAGATTTCAATAGAGATATATTTCTTATTCAATTAATTCAGTTCTCACTTCGAGGTAAGGGAAAAATACATAAGCCTCAAAATATTTTCCTTAAAAATTAAAAGATATAGAAAAACATAAACACTGAATAGAATTAAAATAATTAAAAAATAAATTTTACAATTAAAATTACAGTTTCTATGCAAAAGCAAGAAATTCGGCCAGCAGGCAACAAGACAGAATTTTCGTTTCACAAAAATGAAAGTTTAATTTTGGTCCCACTCGGCAAAAAGACACTGAAGCTGCAAAAATTGAATTCACTATTCTGTTATGCTTCCAATGCAAATAAATATGGCTGCTACGGTAAATAAAAATTAGGCTTAGCCGCACTTAAACAATTTTTAAGTTGTTGATAAATCTGCAACTATTGTATGCAGATTAACAAAAACCTTAACCGGAAGATACGAAGAACATAATCAATAATTTTTAAAGCAAAAAATGCGTAATTTACCAGCATACAAGAATAAACAAAATGAGTTCACTGAGCCGAGTAACAGAGTGGGCATATATATATATATATATATATATTTATATACATTTGGTGCGGCTAATTGCAACCAAAAACGGAGGTGCACAACTACGTATTATAGCAGTTTCGTATATACACGCACGTGTGTATTGCTCAATCGTTCCGTAACTCCTCTTCTTATGTGACCGGAAATCACTAGAGTTAGGATTCCGGGACTCTGAGTCCAATTTGTCAGTAAAGACAATAAGTTAAAATTCCAAAGTTAATAGATCAAGTAATCACAAGTTTAATGGATAAATAGCCAGATATCCATAATAAGAACTAGTATATGGTTTCTGTAAGTTCCTTCTTATTTTAAGTTATAATTATTTAAAGAAGGAGTTATTACCCTTACTAGAAGTTCTAATTTTAAGTTATTTTTAAGTTCTTCTGATTTTAAGTTTCTTCCTGTAAGTTTCTTCTTATTTTAATATAAGTTCCTTCTTATTTTGTTATAAGAAGAAAGAGAAGAAAGTTGGTGAAAGAACATAGAAATCAATCAGATACAAAGATTTTTATAAAGTATTCTGGATAATTGTGAAAGCTTAACCTTATAACGATGAGTAGATGGGTAAAATAAAGCAATACACAGAAGAAGTCATATTACATTTGAAGCTGGTAAAGAGGTAAATTAATTTAGGAGTGGACGTATCGCTCAAAAGAATTCGGTATCACTGGAAATGGAAAAAAACTCAGATATTATCAGGAACAATGTCTTCATGAACTAAATTTGGGGTTGGGAATGAATTAGAAAATAAGATATCATATAAAAAATGTATAACCGTAGTTCGTTGGTATAGCTGTTGTCTTCATAAAAATCACATTTTGTAATAGTAATATGTGAAACAGAGCATAAAAATGATTATTTTTTATTTAAGAGTTTCAAAAATCGGACATCTGCGAAACAGGGCCACATGATGCCAGTATAATTAAATCAATAATTGATGTCTACCATTGCAATTATCATTTGATCGACAAACAGTGTAATTCATCTTCTAGAAGGAGGAGTGAAAAGGCTACATCTACATGAGAAAGATTGACTTTGTAAAGTGAGCTGCACGAAAGAATTTCTCATCCTGCTGAAAT
>KK122226.1:18980-66065 GCA_000611955.2 Stegodyphus mimosarum
CCGCATATTATTCTTAAAGATAAGCATATTGCATGTGTTTGTCTTTTATTTTTTCAGCTGACATTTTCTTTCCTTAACGAGATTAGTAAAGAATTTTTCTAATTAATCTTTATCACTATATATCCCAAACAGAGTTTTCTGATGATGTGAAACTCACAAATCACAAAAGGACCTAAAGGTGATTTAAAGAAAACTCTGAATAAAAACGTTACAACACAGAATAAGGAATGTAAAGGTGAAATAAATAGTAATTAACACTTCTCTTGCCAAATTGAAATTTATTATTCCAGAGATTTATAGTTTATGATATTCACGTGAAAGAAATGCGTATTATCAGTTTAAATACAGGCATAAATACATTAAAAACAAATTTCAGCCCTTAGGAGCGTTAGCCCAAAATGGCTATTAGTTGCGAAACAGCATTTTGCATCGAATCGCTAAAAGCGTTCATAGAATCACTAAAATCACGTCTCATCTCTTACGTTATTATCACTTATGTTCCCACCACATATTATGGCATTGTATTATATTTAATGAAATTAAATAATGAATAACCTAAAAATCAACGGTACCTAGAGCCATAAAATTTTGAATAACATAGTCCTTCATTTGAACTTGGGCTTCTGAAAGCCAGAATTTTTTATTTCGAATTTGATTTATTACCTGTTTCATATTTTGTAAAACTTTAACGTATTTTTGATTAAAAAGCTCAATTATTTGAAAGCGAGCAGAGGCAACACTGTACAGAAAAAAAAAGTATCTTCACCGCGCGAGACTGTCTATCCGAAATTCTAAAGATATATTGTTTTTATATACTCTTAGTCTTAATTTTAGCCAAATGTTCCCAAAACGCAAGTGTGTGTAAATAGAAAAAAAACTCCCCTTTATGCTTAATGTAATGTCTAAAACATTTCATATTTTTAGCCCAAAAGGTGTTAGCCCAGAAGGGCTGTTAATTTCATGTAGGCATTTTACTATGATTCAGTTTCCAAACTATTGTCACTAAATATTAGAGCCCTATATTATATTTAACGAAATTAAATAATGAAGAATCTGCATAAATGTATGTATGTTTCTCGCTTGTGAAAACGGTACCTAGAGCCACCAGATTTTGAATAACGTAATCCTCCACGGAATACGGACCTCTGGAAGCCGTAAAGTGGAGTTTGTTTAACTATCTATTCCATATTTCGTCAGACATTAAAGAATTTTTGATTAATAAACTCAAAGATTTGAAAGCGAGCAACGGCAATATTGTACGAAAGAAAAACATTATTATCTCCAGTGCGCGAGGCTGCGTAATGGAAATTCTAAAGATATGCTCATTTTAAAATTATTTTGCGATATTGATGTTGAATTGAATTTTATGGTCTAAGCGCGGGGAACATTTAATAAATAAAAGTAACACACAAAACGTTAAAAAACGCGTCTTTAGGCGTAATGTAGAATTTGAAAGCTTTTAGATTTTTACTTTTTACATTTTTTTAATTATTTATTTCATATTTTTTTATTTATTTTATATTATTTTATATTTTATGTATTTAATTTTTTAATTATATTGATAAACAACAAGTGCATATTCGAAAATTGGCGATATTATCTGCTTATGCATAAAATAATGAAATGCACCCATTGAAGAATTTCAAATTCCCCAATATTAATTTCTGAATCGCTTTCTATAAATTTGATAATGTTATGCCATTTCTTACTTTTCAGAAGCACGACTGGGCAGTGACAATTTTTTTTGCATTTCCTGATTCGATGAAAAAGTAAACCATATTGATTGGATGTGTGATAAAGTATCATGAATTTACACATGCAGGGATATCAACGTTCTTTTAATTATAATTATTTTTAAACTAAACATTACAGTTATTAACTCTGGATTGTTTAATAAATTATAATTTTTTTTAAAAAAAAGTATCGGGTATGATTAATGTCACATAATAAAATAAATAAATAATACATTAATTAATTAATAAAATAAATAATTAATAAATTAGCAAATAAAATTTAATATATCACTTTCTTTCTAATCACAGCTTTTTCAGCCTACATATTAAAGGTAATTTATTAGTAAAATACTGAATACATTTTAATTAATTATTTAAATATTTTTTTTAAATATGCTGAAATGCTTTAATCTTACTTCTCCATAGTGCCTTCGATTTTCGACCAGACTGAAATTCAACCTCCACACTTACTATCTATATTCCTGAGATGTCTGAGAAGGACTATGTGTGTTTCGAGTCCTTATTTCTAAAATGAATGATGCTAATAGTGATTCTTTTTCTAAAATTCTCCAACTATTTAAATAAATTATTTTAATTGTTAGTCCAAATAGGATTTAGCTAGGGATGGGGTATTAATTTCATTTTGGCATTTTACGCTGGTTCACTATATAAGTCTGAACCACTTTTCAAATTGTTGCCATCAAATATTAGAGCCCTGCATTATATTTAAAGAAATTAAATAATGAAGAATCTGCATGAAAGTATGCATGTTTCTCGCATTGTGAAAAAGCAACGCTACTTAGACACATCAAATTTTGAATAGCGTAGTTCTCCAGTCGAATATGGGCACCTGAAAATCCCAAATTTCGAACTTGGAATTTCTTTTATTAACGATTTCATATTTTGTAAAAATTTAACGAATTTTTGGTTAACAAACTCAAGATTTCAAAGCGTTCCATTGACATTAACATCGCGTGCATCTTCAAGCACGGATATTTTATACTTGAGATTTCCTTACATTTCTTACTGGCATTATATTTCCAGCGTAGCAACCCAAAAACGGTATAATGTCTAACGGTATTTTGTGTCGAAGGACTTTGGATGTGTGTTCAGTTTTTTTAAATCCGTTTTGAATTCCCCTTGAAAAAAAGTGTCCCTTTGGGCGTAATATAAAATCTGAAAACTGGCAGATTTTTTTTTTTTTTTTATTTCAGAGAAAATTCGTACTTCACTTTTGAATCCATTTTTATGAAACATGGTAACAAGCGGAACACGTTTTATGACAGAAAATTAAAAAAGAATATTGTCAAAGGCATAGATTATGACAAGCTGGGAAGTCTGGCTATGATATTTATTATGTATGCTTAGCAAAGTAAAAAGGCGTTATGACGTGAATTTAATTAGACTCGTTTTTATTTTAGTCTCTACCTGACATCGCACGTTCTCCAATAACTCGATCATTTGGTATCCATACTGCCACAAAACTATTGCAGAGCAGCTTTTCTTTAGATAGAGTTAGTAAAAGGTTGTTCATAAAAAGATTTCAACCAATTCATAAATTATGTCTTTTTCTCACGCCTGCAACACACACTGCAATCCGTCTCTGGTAGAGCAAACGTCACTCAAAATTTAAACAATTAGCTATTGTCGCAAATTTCAGTCAAAATACAGGTTATAAGTATACAGAAGCGACATATGCAAGGTGAAGTCATGACAGCAGATGCGAGTGATCAGTTTTTTTAATCTATGTAAACATATTTTTGCTCATGCCAAAGATTTTCATTTTGCTTACCACTACACTGTGAAGGCATGCGAAGAAGGCGGGAAATATACCTTATAAAATATTTTTAAATTTCTTGATATCTTGTGTTTGAATAAAAATATTACCGTTTTCACTTCTCTTAAATTATCTATAGTACGGTTTAGTCACGTCTTCCATAAATTTTATTAAGTAGATTACGTCATAATTTTTTAACTTTTGAGCAACAGTATTACCTTTTCTGCCCTTTCTTTCTTTTTTATTTCCTATTTCAACTTATTTAACATCGGTACCAGAAATTATGTTCATAAGAAGACTTCGTATTTTTCGTCAATAATTTTTCACGGACACCTAAGTTTCGTTATTTTCTCAGAGGGAACATACATCCGAGACTATGTTTTTAAAGGATAACGCTACTGAAATACAAAACAACGTAAGTGCTTTTGATGTCCAGAAATTGTATGTTTCATAATTTGTTTGTGATGATACATAGCTTTTGTACTTCTCATACTTTTAGATGGATCTTGCAAATGCATTTGAGCATAACGGTATGCCTCTGGATGATCAACTGTTTGCTACTACGGAGTTCGGTTATTTTACATCATGGCATTTGTAAGTACCTTTTGTTGATACGTGTTCTTTGACTTGTCTTGAATGCAGTAAAATACTTGCACATGAGAGAAGCTTGACAAAACATACTAATGTGAAATTCTTGACAAGAAGAAACCTTTGCCCTATTTGCAAGAAAGACGTTTCCCACAGGAATAATGTAACGAGACATATCGAGGTTCATAGTAAAGAATACAATCCCGGACCTTCTCAATCAATGAAAGAAGTAGTTACTTCCACTGCCATGCCTATATCTAAACGACCTCGTCAGGAACGTCTACCATGAATTGTTATGTTTTTCCGAAGGCCATGTATCCCAGTGAAGGCACCGATAATGAATTGGAATATTTATTGCGGTCAATAAAATTTGAAATGGCAGACAAGATTCGAGAAGCTGCGTCGCAATATCTCGGTATTAAATGGTATCTCAATGCATTGGTGAAGTTGACAGCGAATGTGTCGGAGACCTAGGAAGCGATATACACTTCTCATTTTCGATCAATACATAGCGATGTTTTCTCAAGCATCTACCCTGACGGGAGAAACAGCTGGCACGCAAACAACTATTGCTCAGAATAAAAATCAGTGTCACTCATGAAATGTTTTATTACATAGGTGCTTTGGAGAAATTTATAAGAAAAGGGTTCCAGACTCCGCCCAATACCTCGAGGTCAAGACAGTTGTACAGAAACCCCTGACTGTATCTTTTTGCATGCCTTTACCAAAAGCTTTAGCTAGCAAGAAAACAGTTCTAAATATCCAAAATGACGACCAGAAATGTCTAAAATGAAGTGTCTTGGCTGCTTCTCATCCTTCGGAAACTAATGCAAACAGAATTTCGCTATACAATCCCTATGAAGGAGAAATCCATATAAATGGCCTGTCATTCCTCATCCCATTCTCCAACTCAACAGAAAAAATGAAAATGAAAAATGAAAAACCTATCAATCAACGTGTTCGGTTGAGAAAACAACGAGGTTTAACCTCCTCAAGTAGTCAAGAATCGAAACGGTATTTTATCATTATTTTGTATTTATTTTAAAGAATTCTTTATATTTTTTCTCACGTTTGAAAATTAAATGATATTCTTCTTTACCAGGTGACTGCCATATCATCCTCCTATTAATTGATAATCAAAAAAGTCAAAATTGCCTTATTAACAGCATGTTGTATGTCAAAATTTATCGCCGGCCTTACCAATTTGGATATCCGACATTTTATTGCCACTGTTGTTTACACCGGTGCATGAAGAAAGAGCCCTTGGATGCTCATATAAAATGTAATGTTGCTAAAGCTGAATGTTCGAAACGTTTAACAAATTTATTAAATTAATTAACAATAGACTGTGAAATCGGATTCGGAGTAGTTAAAACGCAATGTAAGTGTAGGGCTTAAAGAAAATGCTTGAAATGTTAGTGACTTGCAACCATAAACAAACGCAGAACAGCCTAATACTTTCTAAGTGTCCAGGATGATACTGATAAGGAATTTCTTATCAAAGAAAACATTTGTGAAATACGATGATATTAGTTACGTTTCGCTTTGTGCTTCAAAATTTAGTTGTAATGCAATAAAAAATATTAAAGGTTTAAATAAATGTACTAATATATTTGTTTCAAAATGAATGTAAAAAAAATCAGGATATATTCGTATATTCTTCTATCGCGTAGTAATGGTATTAGACACCAGCCTGCCTCGGCATAGTGCACTACTCCTTCTGTAACTACCCCTTCTGTCGAGTTAAAAATTTCGAAATAGATTAAGGCCGTAACTTTAAGAGACTAAGAAATCTAATTCTTACTAATACAACTTTTTTCCCTCTAAAATAAGAATTTAGAAGGATTTACGACAGTGCAAGCCAGAAAGCTGTCGAACCGGCGATGACAAGTGTCAATACTAAGATCTAGTGGCGATGTAGAATAACTATATGCAGGTTTAATAGTATGCAAAAATATAATACAATGTAGAAAAATAACGTATGCACATATATAGCTTGTTTACTCAGAATAAACATGGGTCTTTTGCTATTGCATGAATCATTATAGCCACAATTATAAATTTGTATTACAGGATTATATAAATTGCGCTGCCTGGTATGCAAGGTTTTTGCTAGATGATAAAAAAAGGTCATGGTTTGAACAATTTCAAGTTTCTCATGAATATTGCTATTTCTAACATACCAGGGAGCATTTGTGATCTGTTGCAGAATACAGTTTTGAGTAGTCTGTAATTTTTTTCTGTTGTTCTTCCAGAAGTAAGAACAAACAAGGCAGGCGCCGCAGAGCATGGGACGCAAAATGGATTTATAAATGGTTAACTTGTTGTCGATTTGATAAAATACTCTTTCATGAAATTAGGAAGAAGAGTTGATCTTTACGTACACGAAACGTTTTGACAACAGATGTAATGTGTGGGGTCCATGAAAGAGTATTAGTGAGGATCACCCCAAGGTAAGGGACTTGCTTGGCACAGGGCAGAGTAGATCCATAGAGCTGTAGGTGTTTCAAAATTCTCTTCCTTCTGGTGAAGAGTATAGCAACTGTCTTATTAACATCCACTTGGATTTTTCATTGGGTCAGCCAGGTCTCCAGTGCCTTAATATGCTCTTGAAATCGTTGGATTACTGGACTAACAGATGATATATTCTTCTAATTCGGCTGTGATTTTGATACGTTAGTGGTATTTCCTGACTTGGATGTATATGAGTTACGAAATACAATCGGAAGTGAAAATTGTAAGCGTTTTTTTCTGAACAAATAATTCTAGCTGTGAACGAATTCGCTTGTTCCTTAAAAGATATGTGCAAGAAATAAGATGATAGATAATAGATCATCTAGAAAGTGAAAAAGAGATTTTATGCAAATATGAAGACTAAAATAAAAAAAAAACCTAAGAATGAAATATAAACATGTGAATGTTTTATTTTCATCCATTTAAGTCGAGAAAACTTCAGTTTTAAATTTTTAGGGAGAAAGATTTTCTTTCTCCGTGTGAAAAATCTCGTTGTAGTTTCAAATTGAGAGAAGCAGAAAAAATTATTTAGGTTTTGCATTTTTTCTAAGGCGGAAAATTTAAATTTGTATTTTTCTACGAGAAAAATGTTCACTAAAGTTTTGGTTATGACTAAAAAGAAACACACGGACTTTTTTTTTTTTGAGTTGGAAAAGTTTTACTTTAGGTTTTTAGGACGAAAAGTCTCCAATTTTATTTTGTCTACGGGAAAAACATATGTTAATTTCAAACTGTAAGAAGAAAATGTTACTTTTTTTATTTTAGAATGTTGAAAAAATTTCATTCAGATAATTTTTAAGATCGAAAAGTTTCACTCTTATTTTTAGATGAAGAAAAGTCCCCGCTTTTATATCGTCTCTGGGAAAATCCATGTTAATTTCAAAATATAAGGAGAAACATTTGATTTCTCAAAGTCGAACAAATTCACTTAATTTTTTTAAGTCGAAAATATTTCATTTTCTTTTGTCAAAGACGAGAAATAAAATCATTTCAACTTCCTCTAATACTAAAAAAGATTTGCAACTTAATATTTCACTTTAGAAGTCTTCAAAGAGAAAAAAAGTCTCATTAATATATTTTCTAAGATGACTGTTTTCCATTTTACGTTTTTAAAACAAGAAACAAATCATTTCAACTTTCTTTGAGGCTAACAAAGTACTTTAGCTTGACGATGTTTCACTTTACATATCTTCTAAAACGAGATGAAAATGCTTCCCTTACATTTTCTGAAGGAGGGAAACATTTCATTTCAGTTTTTTTAAGATTAAAAATATATTTTGTATATTTAAGACACAATTTATTCATCCAAGTAGTTTATTTGCTCAGTGAAAGATAAATAGAAAACACTTTTGAAATATTACATTGTTTAAATATCATCCCTAAATTATAACTCTCTTTTACAAATGAATACGAAGCATCCATTACATAAATGATAGTACATGCAGTTTTTTATAACCAAAAAAATACACTGCTGGCCACCGTAAATGCAAAACCCTGAAGGAAGCATGCAAATAACATGAAATTTACAACATGCATTAGCCGAGGGGAGATATGCAAATTATTCGAATTTCAGCTCAGACGCACAACATGCGCGCCTGTGGCGCCACTTCAGAGCGCTATTTAAGGCTTGGAGTTTCGACGATTTTGTCGATTTCAACACGACGATTTTGTCGATTTTTGTCGTTTTTGTCGATTTCGACGATTTCAACAATTCTGTTTTACTTGTGTTTTTTTCAAAAAAACAACCATTATGCCTCGTAGTAAACAGCGATCATCGTTTGATCAAGTATTCAAGTTCGACAGAGGAAGGATAGTGGCCTACCGAGAGTGTGGATTATTTTTCAGAGAAATCGGTAGTCGTGTTGGACGAAACCAAACAACTGTAATGCGGATATGTGACCGTTGGATGCAGGAGGGTACGACGGACCGACGTGTTCGATCGCACCCACCTCAGTGCACCACTTCACGTGATGACAGGAACATTCTGCGCATGGCAGTGACGGATCGCTCAGTCACATCACGAACCATAGCACAGCACATTCAGTCTGTAACGCATCATCCAGTGTCTGCGCGTACCATTCGATGCCGTTTACAACAGAGTGGTCTGTCCGCAAGGCTTCCATTGCTTCGTCTACCCTTTACGCAGAACCACAGACGTCTCCACCGCCAATGGTGCGATGAAAGAAGGATGTGAACTGCAGAATGAAACGAAATTGTCTTTACTAACGAGTCACGCTTCTGTCAGCAACACCACGATGGTCGGATTCGGGTCTAGAGACGCTGTGGAGAGAAGGTGCTGAACAGCTGCGTTATGCACCGCCACACTGGTCCCGTATTATACTATGGTTGGGTATTATAGTATGGAGCGCTATTGGATATCACTCTCGCAATCATCTAGTACGCATTCCCGGTACTTTAAACAACCAACGCTACATTTCCGAAGTGTTGCAGCCTTACCTTCTTTCATTACCTTCAAGGCTTCAAGGCTATCCACAGCCATATTGCAACAGGATAATGCGCAACCACATGTGGCACGCATTGTTCAAAAGTTCTTCGTCAATAGCCAGATTGAATTGCTTCCCTGGCCGGCTCGCTCTCCGGATCTTCCGCTAATAGAAAACATGTGGTCCATGGTTGCTGAACGATTGACCTAGATTACATCCCAAGCTGCCACACCAGGTCAACTTGTGGAAGCTGCTTGGTCTGCTGTACCCCAAGAACACTTCCAAAGTCTCTTTGAGTCAATGCCGAGGCGTGTGGCAGCGGTGATCTCCAACAACGGCGGCTACTCTGGCTACTGATTCTGGAAGGAACCACACTTCACAGAAGTCTATAAATTGAATCATTTGATACTTGGCTAACATGTTATCTACTAACTAAATTTTGTTGTGATATCTCTTGTCTTTCTTGGTGTTAAAATTTGGGTGGGCAGCAGTGTTACAATAGACTTCATATAAACTAGAAGTTAAACTTTATAATGGAACATTTTTCCATTAAGTTATTTAAAAGGGAAATCATTTGAAGCGTATCCATATGAATCAGATCTTAATCTTGGTAAACAATTATCCAGTGAATGTTGATAGAGACTTGTGCCTATTCACGAAAAACCTTTTTTATTCTCTTAATACATGTACTCAAAAGATGGGTGTAGTACGTTAGCTTACATGTTATTGGAAATCGAATTAAAAAAAAACATGCACTTACGTGTGGTTTCCTATAAAAATTGGCTGATATTTATACAATAAAGAAATGTTGAACAAAATCTTTAATCTTTGCTGAAAAGATCTAGGAATATTGTATATTCTGTACCAATTGAAAACATAATAAATTTAGTGCATCTGATTGAAAAGAAAGAGTTCGTATGTAATTATTATCAGTCCCTATGATAGACAGGGCGCATGCATTGAATTCTTGAATGGTTACTTTCATATAATGATTGTAAGGCTTGGAAAAACTTTAATTAAAATTAGAATTTATAAATTAATACCTGCTATTTCGTGCATATTCTAAAACTCGTATCTCAGCAATTAATTTTAAATCATGATAGAATATCTATTAGTAATAACATTTAAATAAAAGATTATTAAGTACATTTAGTTAAATACTAGTAGCATAAAAGTAGATGTAATATTCCTTATGTTTGTTCCGACTAAACATTGGTAAAATGAATGTATATTGGTTTAAGATGAATAGAAATGTGTCAGTTAGAAATGTATGGCTGTTAATGAATTATACACATTACAGCAAACTGATATTCATATTCATATATGTATGCAGTACGGCAAACTGACATTATTTATGTATTAACATACATTTTTCAAGCATGTAGGTGGATTAATACCAAATACAAATAAAGCAGAAAAAAATAATCTCACGAAATGCATTTTTAAACTGTAATGATTCCTAAATGTTACTGTTTCAGTATAAATCATCGTTCAAAAGAATTCACGTAGTCATATAGTGTGTAAGGTTATATGTTTTGTTTGACCTTTACTCTCGAAAACTTGGCTCTGTTTTCATATTTATACATGCATTCACACAGAACGCTTTTTACTCATATGCAATAAAAATGAGCCGAGAAAACTATAATACAAAATTTAAAAACTGAAAAGGAAGCAAATTGCGTACTAAGAATGAAGTAAATATTATGGTACTAAGATGTGAATTAAATAAATAGAGCTAAGATTTTTCTGAGACAAAACAATAAAATAAATAATGAAAGTCTGAAAGAGTTCAAGTAAAGGTAAACTGATAAAAAGAAAAAACGCGAAGGCTATCTGCCTATTGAAAGGCATGCCGTTGTGGAGGACTTCTTAAAAAATGGCCCGTATGCACATACACATGGTACATCCTCGAAAATCGACCATGCAGACAGCCTGTTCACCAGGATTTGATTTTAAGTTGAACTACCAGTATTCAAGGAACTTACCGCTCGACCGATAATGGGTTCTAAAAGGGTTCAGATTTTAACAATCGCCCAAAATGGATCTTTCAGAATTTAATGTGATTTACCAGTGGAAATGGTTCAGGTGGAATAGCCAAACATTTTATAGGGGACAACACAGCTATGCATTTAGACTAACATGAGAACTTTATATACATTCTGCCTGCTTAAAAAGCAAAAAAAAAAGAATATATGTAATATAATTCTATAAAAATATTGAATGTCTTTAGTTAGCTATATCATGAGTTACATAAATGTTTATTTAAACCAATCAGATTAAAAGGCAAAAAATAACATTCTTAAGAACTACATCTATTGCTTCTAAATAATTTAGTTTATTAATTAATAAGAGATTAAATAAAAGAATAATATCTTACGTTTTCCCGAATGGCAACAGAGTGCAATGATAGATGAAACAACACAAAATCGTGTTTTCAGTCGAATAGCCCTTTTGACTAATGAGAAGGCTATTAAGGAAGTATCTGGTCATTTAAAATTAACTCTGAAGACATACGTCTTTTCTGAAAAATATTATCTAAATTGTAGAATGCAAAATGAGAGAAAATCAGAAACGTTTTTTTGTCTAATGGCCTTCCCTCAGCCGACTTCGGCTTGGCTACCACTAAGGCCAGAAGTTGTGGTCACTTTATTATGGAGACACCTAAAAGGTGGGCCACTTTTGCCTCCTATGAAGGGACGAACAGTTACAACCATGCCTTCTCGGATTCGAACCCGGGCCCTTTGGTATCGCAGTTGGCTACCCTAACCGCTATACCGTCTCGGAAGTAATTCAGGAGACTGTTTTATCTTGAAATTCAACATAACAGTAAACTAGAGAGAACTGAAATCTTATGTTGAAGATTTCATTAATGATAGTAAGTAAGTACGAACGAAGTAATTAATAAGTACTAAATAAAATTCATTAAATTGTCAAAATTTTAATTTTTAAGAATAAAACGATCAAAGTATGTGAATATCAAAATCATAAAAGGAAGATAAAAATTTAAATATTGTGCAAATCAGTCATATATATTGAAGAAATAATGGGAAGATAATAAGAAGATACGAGAAGAAATAATGGGGAAGATAATAATAAGATATGAGAAGAAATAATGGAAAATAATACGAGAATAATGGAAATAATAATGCAAAATAATACCAGAATAATGGAAATAATAATGAAAATAATACGTAATACTTAATATGAGAATAAATAATAGAAAATAATCTAGCGTCACTCAGGCCCTTTTGGCATATACAACAACCATCACAACATGCACAGATTATTGCTATCTAACAGCAGTTATTGAACTAGAATATTTTCAAAGTGAGCTCGGATCAACATGTTAAAAACCCAGTATGAAGTCACAACAGCATGCGTTGGCTTTCATAATGCACGGAACCCTTTCAATACAATATACATTATGTGCGTGATTCTGTACGTTGCAATCCATATGACTTCACGAACAGGAGGAAACGGATTGTAATTCGTCCTTGGTAACACAGCAGTGATGCGTTCCCCTTAGCCTGCTCTCTGTGGGCCTCAGTGCCTCATGATGCAGATCCAGCCTAATTCCCCTACTAGCATCTTAAAACATCAATTATAAATTTTATTTGTGCAGTCGATTTCGATTCGTTCAAATACTAAACCGACTAAACAAAACTAAGCTCTTATATTCTGTAACAAAATCATTCTGTAATCTAATACTACATTGTCATTAATATTAACAACGAGAAATATTTTGAGGTATTTCTATAAGGCCCATATTAGAAGCGACCTCGTCCGTTCTCCCTTCATAAAATAAAAGAACAAACTTTTGGATTAGAAAAATTTCTAGTGTTATTGAGAGATATGGAACAACAAACCGTACGTGTAGTCTGCATCATTTTATTTGATAAACAGAATGAATATTTCAGTGGCCAAAATTCTCAAACTGGGTAGCAATTTCAGTTTCATAAAAACATTTCTTTTTCTGTATTTATTTCCCTTTATATATTTATATTTTTTTCAGTTCAAGAACATCTTACGATCAGTTTTAAACGCCGGGTTTTGTCAAATTCGATAACTACGCCGCCCTATCGAGAGCACTCGTCCCCCTGGGGTGCTCTCCAACAAAACTGAGCGTGGAGCTGAGTAAATCGCACTGTCATCTGTAAGATGCTGAAGGTGTTGCCAACGACAGGCGTAATCTTGCGCTCCCTGCTACGAGGAATTTCATGGGCTTGGAATGACTTATAGGTCAGGCAAGTGGGCATTAGTCAACAACAACAACATCTTTTCGTCGAACTGATGTTTGGAAAAAACATGTTCATTAAATTTCTTTCCGGTTTTATAACAGAGATTCTAACACAACATACGTCTCTTTGTTTTCCTTATTAGAGAAAATAAGAAGTAAAAATAAAACAAAAAATAATAAGAAAAGATAATTCGTTATCAACGCGAGACGTGAAATTTTCGTCCAAAACTAACTCAAAGCATTTCGAAACCTACGGTTTAATATTTGCAAATGAACGACAAATTTACATACAGAACTCACTTTCGTATTCAAGAAGGATGCTCGACAGTTATTCGAAATGGATTTACAGCTAGAGTAAAGCTATTAGTTAAATATAAAACGCTGATTTCGAAGCATTTTGAAACACGTACATAAATATCAATTTTATTTGCATAATTATAATTCAGTTTATTTCTGATTAAACTGTATGTATATTCCAATAATAATCAAACGCTTAACTTCAAATCAAGTACTGAAATATTTAGCAGTATATAATTTTTTCGCTTGTTTTCCTCTTACATAATCTATACTTCATTATTAACAATGGACTTCAGACAAAAATTAAATACCTCGAAGAAACAAGGTATTTAATGCACAATATATTTTGCATTTGGAAACTAATGATAAATATTAAATCTTCGTACAGAAAATAAAGTTTCAAATGAAGTTATGATTTGAAGATTTCATACAAAAAATCTTTTTGTTATACCTATAAATCTCAAAGTAATGAATCAGTTTTGTAATGATGTTCAAACGATGAATAAAAACAGTTGTTTTTTTTCCTAGCATGTAAGCTCTTTTATCCCTTATTTTTAAAATCTTTTGTTAATATTCTTGATAAATAAATAGTAAACAGTGGGTTATCATCCAAATAAAATTTCATAATGCGGTTCATATATAACATGCAAATTTATTTTTTCAGAGAGAGGTTCAGGGGAAAAGAAAAACTACAGTAGGGTGTTGGAAATTTAGGTTTTTTTTATATATATAAAGCAAACTCTGAATCGTATCAGTTTTTGTGGAAATATGCTTGATTTTTAAACAATGCGTTTCGAAGTTCTAAATAATCAAAGGAAAAAATAAATATTCCCCTGCTACATTGTGAATATTATTCTAGTCTTTAAAAATATCCATCATGCTTAAACAATAGATTTACTTTCACGTAGCTGGTCTGACAAAAAGAGCAAAAAAATTATCGCAACAATAAATACATCATTTTCTCCAGGTATCTCTTATCTTTTAAAAGCCACTCTTTTGACTCCCGCCATATATAAGATCTCCCATTGTCGGCCTATCAAGTGAGGGTGCATTGTTAGAGCTTTGCCGCTCTGTTAAGCTGTTTAATGTGGCCTATGAAATGGCCACTCCAAGACGCTGGAGGGAGACTCTAGAGAGATAAGGGGGGAGGAACAGGATGAGATGGGACATTATTATGGCTGGCTGGATCGGCTCTCGTGAACTGGGGTAGAAAAGATGAATTGATTTTCTAAAAGGGCTTTTGTCGCTCCAGCTGCGCTTGGAAGAGCCTGGCTGCGAAAGTGAGTTCAATCTCGTCCCCTGTTACTTCGCGATACAACCTGAAAGAGTTAGTTACATCGCGCTGGGTATTGGTGTAACTGTCACGTTAACTCACAGTCATTACCTTAATGTTGCCATTTTGCGTGACAAAATTGCGTCCTGTGGGTTTATACGGGAAAATACACACTTGTAAGAAAATTAACGTTTAGTGGTATTTTTTATCACCTTAATAATACTGCAGATAACAAACATTTCCCCCCCCCTAAGGTCGTTGATAAATGTAGCTGGGTAAGTCTTTTAAAGCTTTTTGAAATATTGAAACTGAGTGGTGATTTCGATCTCAAATGCTTCTAGCAGTGCTTGCAAACTTTGAGACAAAATAACTTTATGATGCATTTTCCCGTAGAATGTTATATATTTTCAGTGCTTTATCTTTATTTATCTTTATTTTTTCCATATCCAAAGCAACAACATCTGAAATCACATGTTGTTGCTTTGAATATGGAAAAAATAAACATTTCTGATCTGCAAAAACGTGAAATCACTGTCATTCAATGAGGTATAAGATATTTAATTATTCTATTAAAACGCAGAAGTAAGCTCCTCATCAGCCCATCTTTACATTTGAACTTTGTTAAAAGATCAGCGGTCTGCGGGACACATACCGCCACCGAAGCAATTTTACTCGGCCTGCAAAGACATTTCAGTTATGTATTACGATTTCAAAATTTTAGTAATTTAAAGTCCGAGATCATATTATTTCCTTTCCAATGAAAACAAATGCAATTGCGAACCAAAAAAGGCACAAAATAAAGTCAATTTAATTAACGACGTGATATAAATCTTATTTAAAGGTTTGAAAGCATTCATTCGCATTTAGGGAGGGGGAGGCTCTGTTAGAAGTTTCTGCTTTTTTTAGGAATGAATTTAATTGTGAACAGCAAAATTAATAAGAAAAGCGTCCGGTTAACCAATCAGCATCTATCTACAATCGATCAAGATAATTTCTAATATTTTTTCACCAACCTTTACCAGAATCGAAACGCCATCAAGTGTCAACTATGATAGGAAATAAAAAAGTCTGTTCTTCTTTACATAAAAGCATATGCATCAAAGAAAAATTTAATAAATAAGAGAAAGAAAGTAGAAAAATTAATAAATAAGAGAAAGAAACTAGAATGTTATTATTCAATCTTAAATTTTGTTTGATGCATAAATAATCGTAATTTTCTTATGGTTAATTTTCTTTCATAATTTATTTAGTTTTAGATTAAAGTACAAGAAGCTGTTTAATATTATTAATTTTTTTAAATCATTTGAGTTAAAAAGTGGGCAAAATATTCTTGAAAACTGTAGTTATTGCTTTTAAATCACTTAATTTATTTCTCAGTTATCATCTACATTAAATTTAAATTATGTCAGCTTCGCTGAATGTCAACATGCTGAGGCGTGGAAGATAATTTTTTGTTCCATCTGCGGCAACACATTGCATTTATAGAGCGGCGCTAGTTTATTAAAATTGAAAGCTAAATATCTTGCATTTCTCTGAAAGGCAACAATCTTCGCGCTCTTAAAATAAAAAAAAGGTTTCTTTTTTTCGAATGGTGTTGCCACTGCTCGCTTTCAAGTCATTGAGTTAATTCAATGAACTTTCAAGTCATTGATAATTAAAAATTCATTAGTTTTACAAAATATTAAATAAAGTCAATAAAACAAATTAGATATTTTAAATCAGGCTTCCAGATACACGCATTCGGGCGGAGGTCTTATATTAGACAAAATTTGATGGTTCTAGATACCGTAATGTTTTCACAATGCGAAGCAATTTCATACCTACATGCAGATTTTTCATAATTTAATTTCTTTAAAAATGATACTGTGCAATAAGACGATAATACAGAAAAATAATACCGTATATCAAGACGCAAGAGAATCACGCCGACGTGAAAAACTGAAAAGGCAAATCGCCAACTTGTATTCGGCGTAAATGTTGTAAAATCTCAATCGATTCCGAGGGCAAAACGGGTCTCCCTTCATCAGGAGCAAAAATTCCGCAAATCGAGAAAGCGAGTATAGATCACATTTATACCTTACAGGAGAAGGGTTAAGTACTTTAAAATGCAGGGTTAAGTACTTTAAAATTCTAACATAGCACTGCATTTTTTGGAACTATTTCTTCCGACAGATGGCGCTATCGGCTCCTTACATGGTTGCCTGTAAGGTATAAATATGATTCGGACTCGCTTTCTCGATTTGAAGAAATTTTGCTCCTGATGAAGGGGAACCCGTTATGCCGTCGCAATCAATTGAGATTTTACAAAATTTACGCCGAATACTGTCAGGACTGAGTGTTCTGTGCGTAGATTTAGCAAACATTTTGAAGTAACTCCTTAACCTAAAAGTCCTGATCTGGAACAGGGAGCTGAAATCAGCTTTGTTCTGGTGTAGATACTGTGCTGAAGAATAACTGCACTTGAAAGGGATTTAAAATCCTCTTTTATTAAATCAATATTATTTACACTTCCCAACTCGGGAGGGATACAGAAAGTAAAAAAACACACTTAGGCCTAACTTAACAATCAGATAAATTTAAACTAAGCTAAATATAAATTTAATTAAATCCTTGCTCACAGAGCTAAATCGCGAAGTTCGCCTCTAACTAAATAGTGCGTAGCAAGAAATACTAATACTAGCGCACTTCAATTTATTTCAATATGCAATCACGTAGTAAGCACTATGGCTTATAATTTTAGCTGCTAGCTGGTCAGGCGAACGTCGAACAGAATGACCGTGATCTGAGACTAAAAGCTCTCTCACACTAAGAGGTTTCTACCTCTGGTTTAAATAGTACTTGGCTCTACTTCAAATTAGCATAAGCTGAAAACGCGCGCTTCTTCTGACGGGAAGTTGCAACAGAGAAGAGATAGAAAGATTTAAATTAAAATAAAACTTTGTTAGTTTAACTAAAACCTTACATTACAAGGTTGTCGATTTGCCTTTTCTAATACCATATTTGCTGATCTTAATTTTAAAAATGATGATGATATAAGCATTTTTATCAAAGCAGCGGAAAATGAAATTTCGCCACTAACTAGTAAAGGGTTTATCAGTGTAATAAAGGAGCCGGAATATATGAAACGCGATCTGAGTTAGTAATTTTAATGCATGGCATTCGAAATGGAGCAGCGAATTGAAGAAAAATGCCTTCTTCTTTCTAATAGCTGCACGTAATTCAATCATGTGATCAAGTGCTTATTAGAAGAGTGCGAAAGTAATAAAGAAATGCGTCTTAAAATTCTTTATATGGTTAATAAGGATAAAAGCGTAAATGATTTAAAACAAAAAAAAAAAAAACTTTTTGGGATTCAGTGAATTTGCTGAGCATGTCTTCGAAATGTTTACAGAGGAGACAATCAAGGACTATTTTAAGATTTCCAAATTTTTGCAAATAATTAAACAAAGGTAAACAGAGAAGAAGAAGAAAACGCAGCGTTTTCAAATAACAGTAATTGTGAGGAATTTGACGCTCGGATGATTACTGATGCAAAATTGAAGTTGCAGAATTGATGAGAAAAGAAAATATCTACAGTTGTTTTCCGAAACATAAAAGAACAGATTATGCGATACAATTTCTGAAGAACAAAATGGATTTTCAAATGTAAACCGAAAAGATGTAATAAATTCCGAAACGTAGTACGATTGATTTGTAAATTGGCAGATCTTGCCTTTATGATTCAAAAAAACTAACAATTGGCAATATGATCTTGCATGATTGAAGAAGGAAACAATATCAATGCAGAGATGGGCTTTCTACTGTTGAAATGTACCTTGCCAGAGCGGCAATAATCAAGAAGTGAAGCTATTAACCTAACTGAAATTCATCATAATATGAAAGCGCACACTATGCTTCGTAGGAGTCCTTGCAGGTCGTATGAGAGTGGATTAAAAATCTAAAATTGGCGTTACATTCCCAGAGAATCTCATTTAACTAGCTGGAAGAGTTATGTGATTTCTTCAGAGAGCAAATTGGAAAATCATATAGAAAGCTGTTAATATATCGTACGCAGATTTGCTCTAAAATTACCTTCGAATAGCAATCAAGATTTAATCAATATTGGACTTCTTTCTAATTTCAGGGTTATTGTTCTTGCGCAATAACGCTCGACCTAAATACTGCCGATTTAAGGATTATAACAATCTGGATATGCTATAGCCTCCAGTGATTCATGTGACTTTAAATGTTCTAATGGCTGAAAGAAGCGATGAACGAGTTGTTATGTACAATCGCCTATAGTCGCAGTCAGAAGTATTCCTTTCATGAGGTTCCCATACACTTCCGTAGGCCTAGGATATGTTCATTCCAGGTCATGTAGACTGACGCCATAAACATGTCCATGTAATTTTTCTTCCTCTCTTCATCTGCTTTATAATAATAAAAAATAGTTAAAGTTTGCTTTTGAAACCATCTCGTGGGTAAGAGCCAAATAACCAAGTAAAAGATGCTTTCCAAGTCTTAAGATTACACAAATCAATACAAAAAAGACCAGACAAATAAATTTCAGAAATATTACGGATATCTGCGGTATATAAATATTTGCAAAACAGCTATAGATAATACAATATTTAGGAAATTTTTCTTGACTAAAATGCAGAGAAAATAAGTAATTATACATTTCTAGGAATTTATAATAAATTAGTTAAGTTGATATTTGGAATAATATTTTTTTCTCATCCTTTTACCTTATCACTCGTTTAATGTTATATCAAATTAATAGTATGCAAACTTTATCACATTAATCTACGTTTACTGCCATTGTAGCACTAGGTTCGAATGGAAGATGAATTGGCATTAAAATGTTAACATTTTCACTACTATAGTTATGCAAAAGCACACATATATCTGTAATAAAAAGTCACTAATGAAAAAGTGATCTCTAACTAAACGTGATAATCTAATTAAAAAGTAAGGCTTATATATGCTTCATATATTGACAAAATATCATCTTAGTAATCCAGAAAGAAGCAATAAGAATCCAAAAATTGTACTATTAATAAGAGTATTAGTCATCTTTACTTTCATTTTGTTAAGTGACCTTGCTTTTAATTATTCTTAAAACTTTATTTGCCTCGGATGCTCGGAAGCAACATGTGTTTTCACTACTTGCCAATTAAAGAGTTAATTGAGGGTGACATAATTTATTTATGAGGTAATAAAGGCTAATATTATAATAAAGAATATTATTTTATTACTATAAATAATGTAGGATAGTATATTATATTATTACATTGCATATTATAATAAAGAATTAGAATATATAATACAGGGTGTTTATAAAGTCCCGGACCCATTTTGATGTTTAATAACTCATAAAATAAAGAAGATGTAAACAAACTAATGGCATTTATTGACGGAATAACTTACATATTTTCTTTTAATATTTAATATTTACTTTTAATATTTAATATTTTCTTTTTCAGGATTGAATATTTTTACTGTTGTAAATATCGCCTGCGCGTGTAGTTAAATTCAGATAATTTCATTTTCCAGTCTAAATATCTGTACTTTTCTAAAATCGTCTGCTTATTAATCGCATTTTTTCTATCTTTTACTAGATATCGCCATAATGTGCGCATATGGGGATCTGAAAACCCCCATGAATACCGTGAGGCACAAAAGGATTCCCCAAACTTTAATGTGTAGTGTGGACTAATGCACGACCGAGTCATTGGGCCTTTCTTTTTTACAGAAAAGACGGTCTCTCAGTCGTATACTTAGACATGTTGGAAAACTTCGTATTTCCACAACTAAAAGAACTTCAGCCCCATGTCATTTTGCAACAAGATGGTTCACCACCACAATGGGATACCCTCGTTTGTAGTTCTTTGAATGACCATTTTACAGAAAGATGGATTGGGCGAGGAGGTCCAATTCCTTAGCCACCCAGATCACCTGATATAACGCCGCTGGACTTTTTCCTCTGGGGATTTGTAAAGGACAACGTTTACAAGAGGAGAGTGTCGAACATGGATGACCTAAAAGCCAGAATTACAACCGCAATAGCCTCTGTGGATGCCGACATGCTTGCCGGTACCTGGCGTGAAATTGAATATAGACTTGATACTCTCCGTGCGACGAAGGGGGGTACAGGTGGAAGTTCATTGACAAGGGTCATGAGACATTTTTAGTCTATCTAACCATTTACGTTATTAATTTTAATCTATCTTTATTATTATATGAGTTATTAAACATCAAAATGGGTCCGGGACTTTATAAACACCCTGTGTTATAATAAACGATAATAATTTATTTATGAGGTTATTATTTTATGAGATAATAGAGGGCCATAAATTTTATTTAATTTAAATTTTTTTAGAGTAAGTTGTTAACTCTAATGAAACACCAATATTACTACAGTACTCTGCAGTTTAGGTATTCGGAAGAAACGTAAATTATTAATATGCAAAGGTATGTTACTTTTCTTATAGTTTCAAATGGATCTCATCAATAAGATCGCTCCACAACCATTGATCATAACAGCAGTACCTGATACTGTAATATTGTTGGACTTCGTTTCCCAGCTACATGTAATTACTACAGCCTACATATAATTACTTCAATGACTAGGCTGTTGACGTGTAATACAACACATTATTACGTACTGAAATTTGAACGTACTGAAAATTAAATAATAAACCGCATGAACGTACTGAAAACTAAATAATACATATGTACATCTCTCTTCAAAACCTGAACAAAAACTTTGTTGAAACTCACTCTTTTCATGTATTATTCTTACTTCATAGGAACCTGAAAGAAAAAAAATCTTTATATATTTCCTTTAGTGGAAATGGCCAATTTCCGACAATACCGCAAAGACGATAAACACTGGTAGTTAGACTCCTCGCCGGAGTTAGGAGAACGATCGGGCTGGATGTGAGGTTGCGAGGCGTTACACATATATAACAGGAATATGAGCCATTTTCTTTCAAAAACGCTTCCACGAAGCCATTCCTTTAATTCCCTCAAGTTGCTTTTCCTTAATTAATTAACCAAGTTTTCGTGAAAATAAACTTTTCCTTTTATACTAGCAAAATAAAGATAAGTATATAGTTTGATTTGGACTGCTACGTTAACCTTTGTCATTTGTGTGTATAAGCATATGTATGCACATATGCACACACATATACATACATATGTATTGTTAGTTCCAGTGTGTTCATACGGTTTTTCCTAGCCGAAATAAGCGTCAGCCCAGAAGGCCTATTAATATCGAAACGGCATTTTGCATCGAATCACTTTAAATGTCCGATAGACTTTTCAAACTGTTGCCACCAAATGCTATCGCCCTGTATAAAGAAATTTACTTAAAGAGTAAAAAATATTTCAAGAAATTTATTTATTAAATTTTAGGCATAGAATTTAAAGAAACTAAAGAATAAAAGAAAGTATTTAAGAAATTAAAATATTTAAAGAAATTTAAAAGAATAATAATAATTAATAGTAAACTTTAACAGCATTTAAAGAAATAAAAAAATGAAGAATCTGCATGAATGTATGTATGTTTCTTGCATTGTGAAATACAACGATACCTAGAGCCAACAAATTTTGCGTAAGATAGTCCTCCACACGAATAATGGGCACCTGGAAGCACGAATCTTGAATTGCAAATTTCTTTTATTATCTGTTTCATATTTTGTCAAATATTAGCGAATTTAGGATTAAAAACCAAAGAATTCAAACTGAACAGTGGCAACACTCTGCGGAAAAAAAAATTTTATCTAACTATCCTAAATAATTTTATATATTATTGCGAGACAGTCTATCAGAAACTCTAAAGATATTGTGTTTTTATGTATTTTTATCCCAATATGGCGTTAGCCCAAATAATCTTGAAACCTGTATGTGTTTGTAAATGAAGAAGAAACGCCTCTTTATGAGTAATACAAAATCTGAGAGCTTTCAGCTTTTTTTTTCTTTTTTACAGACTTGATGCCTACAAAGAGCTCATTTCATCTGGGATTAGAACTTAGGTTGAAATCAAAATATTCATCTACACAGTGATATGCTTGATTAAATCCCATAACATTTTTAATTTACTAGCGGAAGTACGCGATGCCAGTTAAGTTAGATTGAGAGTAATGCATTTAACAACAGAGAGAATGATACGGCTGTAATCCTTGGCTAATAACGATGCAAAATATATGATTCCTAGTCATACATTTTTTAATCTGATGCGAAATGGAACGCACATAAAAAATTTCGATAGGAAAATAAACTAGATCTCACTTATTATCAGCAACAATGGCAAGCGGGTTTTACAGATTTTCGTCTTTCTAAACAAATGGTGGTATTAGTTCAAGTTCCATTCAATATTTCAGCTATATTCAATTTTAGTCTGATTAAATGTGGCAAAACGTTTATCATAATTGATCAGAAATCAATAACATAAACAAACAAACACACATCCTCTTTATATATAAAGATTTCGTAAAACTTAGAAATTTTTCATTAACGGACTCTACGATTTGGAAGCGAGCAGTGGCAATACCTTTCGAAGTAAGCATTTTTATCTCCAACGCATTAGACTGTTCCCACTGGGAAAAATGAGTGCGAAAATTATTGTTTTCAGAGTTTTTAATTAATATCTCGACTGATTAAAATCGTACAAAGATGGGGACAGTCGAAATGGTTTCCTACAATTTTTTGAAATTGACAATGATACATTTAATGTTTAGAAATGCTATTTTTATTTCATTAGAAATTTTTTATTAAGAAACTCTCCGAGTTGAAAGGTCGCAGTGGCAACAGTTTTCCAAACAAAGCAGATTTTTATCTTCAGCATGCGATACTGTTGCCACTCAGAAAAATGAGAGCGAAAATTAGCGTTTTCAGAGTTTTTAGTTAATATCTCTGATTTTAGTTAGTTTTTTTTTGAAAAAATGGACGTCAACCTTTTCCAGGACTGTGAAAAAAATGGCAGAAAGCTTTATGACGGTAGCTATAGTAGGGACTGTGTTAATAGCGAAAAAACACACAAACAGACATTCTTCTTTATGTTGTTGTTTGCGTACGGGTTCGTAATAAATGGAATGCACAAGTCGATAAAAAGTTAATGAAATTTATTCTTATTCCAATTTGTTAAACAATGTGCTGAAATTTCCTCAGAGATATTCACACAATATCGCAATATCTCACAGTACTTATATTTCCAAGCTACTAATATATAAACAGAACTCAAATACAAAGTAGAGAGCTAATCCGATATCACCGCAAATTCCCCACAATCAATAACAGTTCGCTTAAATCAACTGAACTGAGATGTTTTCCTCCAGCTTTTATAAGCTTTTTAATCATGCACGAGACCATTCTGGTATTTTTTGAATTTTTCTGGATAGCAAAATCGATTACGACATATTTATTCATTAAATGCGCGTGCTCCTGTATTTTTACATTTTCCGCGTAACGTTCTCTTAAAAGTCGTCACACGCTGCATTGCACGGGGAAATGAAACAATTTTAATTACAATTCTTCTAAAAATAGCTAAATAAATACAAAATCCGTAACAATACATATTGATTAATGCGACACTTTTATGAAATTTTTATTCCATGTTTTATTCAGTAAACGTAGGAAGAATTCTAAAAAAGGAAGTTTCGTGTTATGATATAAAACTCATAAAGTCGCATAAAATAGAACAGAAGCATAAAATTTCTTTTTACAAAAACTTAAATTTATTTAATAACTGATATTTATTAAATTATTATGAAAACAGTAATTTGTTCCTTTTTTTGTTCTAATAATGTTTGAATAGATACGTATAAAATTACCTTCCTTTCATTGGAATATTTTAATACGAATATATGAATACCTCTTCAATTAATAGAATATTTAGTAAGTTAAAATAAAATTTAATTATATTAAAGTGGGAACAAAATTCAGCACGTGAAAAGAAAGTGTAAATATATGTATACGAATAAACATACAATTTTCCTATAATTTAGTAAAATAAGCAATTCGAATGCGTGTAGAATGCGCAACCATGATTCTTCGCATTAATCTCATGAGGCCCCTTTAGAAAAATGAAATTTGAAATTAAGTTATGCATGATATGATCAAAAGAATTTTATCTGCTAGTTAAGGAATCATATCTTCCTTTAATTAAATTTGAATTCCTCGCATGCAGTTGAAACAAGCGGTATATTAGCCAAGTTAGAAAAATTTTCTTTCATGATTAAAGGACGTTCCAATTCCAACCAAACGATGTGAATTTAACTGATAAATAGTAAAAAAAATAATAATAATATTTCCATGCTATTTTTCTCTTTTCCATTAGAAATGCATTACTGTCTTCTGCGGTTGAAGGAACAGATGGAGATGTGCATATGATCTCTGCTATTCATACTGTGTAGAATAAATTCTAAAAGTATTCAGATGTTAATTATTAAAAGATATTATTTTTGCAAAAATTAAAAAAAAATATGCTTAGAAAAATATGCTTAAAATATAAAAAAAATATGCTTAAAAATATTCCATCCTTTTTCCATGCATGATGAGATTATGTTCAGATATTTGAATTATCTGTTTCAGAAGTTTCTGAAAAATCATTCGAGTTTCATTGCAGTTTAAAAGGAGTCTGATATTTCACTTTTCTACTGCATTAATAAGTCCCATGGGGCAATTTGCTCAGAAGAGCTATTAATTTCGTTTTGGCATTTTGCATTAGTTCACTATAAAAGTTTGAGTCACTTTTCAAATCGTTGCCAGCAAATATTAGAGCTCTGTATTATAGATAAGAATTTAAATAAGGAAGAATCTGCATGAATATATGTATGTTTCTCGCACTGTGAAAAAAAACGGTACCTAGAGACATTAAATTTTGAATAACGTAGTCCTCCACTCGAATATGGGCCAAAAATTTGGTATCTGGAATTTTTTTATAACCTATTTCATATTTTGTAAAACTTTATTTTGATTAACAAACTCATCCTTTCAAAGCGTTCCATTAACATTACCAAAGCGTGCATCTTTAAGCGCGGATATTTTATGCGCGAGGTTTCTTTACTTTTCTGACTGGTGTTACGCTGGTAGCGTAACAACGTAAATACGTTACAGTGCCGAACAGTATTTTACGTCAAATGACTTTGAATGTCTGTATCACTTTTCAAATTCCGTTTTGAATCCCCCGTGATAAGAACGCCCCTTTGGGCGTAATTTTAAATCTGAAAGCTTTCAGATTTTTATTTTAAATGAAATTCAGTAGCTTTCTTATTTGCTAAGAGAACTGTAAAGGTATTAAAGATTTAGTTACGTTTACTTTCTTTTACTGTTCGGTGAGTTTTTTTTTTGGGGGGGGGGAGAGGGGAATGAACAAAATTGGCATTCAACAAAAATAAAATAATTGAACTCCTATTTAAACACTTAAATGCTCAAGTGGTAAAATAGAGAGGTAAAATATAATTCTTTAAATGCACGCAATTTTAGAAAAAAAATACAAAAGTAAACTTTACTTGAAATAGTGGGAATTCCAAGCTAAAGTCCAAAAGCTATATTTTATCTACTGATTCCTATATTTGTTTGTATCTACGAATTCCTTTGTTGGAAATTATACATATTTCGATACTACCCTATATCTAGAAAAATATTACACATACCTGTATTTAAAATTGAATTACTTCCCCCCCCCAAATAACTGATCACTCACATAAATAATTGAAAAATATGTAATTTTGTTAATTTAATTTAGGATACAACTATATCCATTCAATTTTTTAGATAAATCTTTAATACAATGCATCGAGCTATTCAAACTTTTTAAATTGCCATGAAAATCAGGATTTAATAATTTTAAGCAATGAAATTTACTTTGGTATCCTTTGAGGTTCCTTTAATTTCAACTCAGTTATTTTATATTTCGAATCTATACTATCACATCTCCCTTTCCGTTTTCCCGCCAGAATGCAAACTTAATTCGGTAGTATTTAAGATTAGGTTTTCAGATTATAAGACAGAGCGCGTTCTGTGCCTCGTTGCTACGTTTTTAGGTTGTTATTTTAGATAAGTGGTCTTGTCTCAGGCCTTGCATTATAACTGTCGATAGCTGATAGCCAGAGCCAGATTTACGTTAAATTGCTCTGCGTAGCGTTTAGCTGTTAGTTTATTTTAACTAAGCCCTACATTTGACTTCTTTTAAGTTTCTCGCTATAACTAACGACATTGTAAGAACAGTGTGCTTTCTACTCATCTCATTTCCTTTTAAGTAAAGGGTCTCTTACACCATTCTCAAGTTTCATATATTATTTAGCGATAAGTGGCTTAACGTCTACCAAGGGTTTAGACACAGGTTTCAACAGGGAAGGATTCTAAACGTTTATAGCAAAACCCGCGATGTCGCAAGGCAGTTGAGCGTTTATTATGATGTCATCACCTAAGGTTACAAGCTTCAATCGTACTAGATAGCCCCGCGTAGTAATTTGGATATTTGTGGATACGATGACAGCACCAATGAAACGCGCAGAACTTTTGGGGACGACTTTCGAAAAATACCTTTCTTGAGCATTTAGATTCACATTATTTGCTTTATCAGGTACCGAAAGTTCAGAAAGTTATTATAGCAGTTCGTATTTTTAGGACAGGCACTTAATTGATACATGCGCTGTAGAAAAGTTTTAAATTGACACCATAAAGTGAGACCTACAAGTTCGGGGTATTGTGGAGGAACTGTGCAGGTAAACATTAAGAAAAAATCATTTTTTTTTATTTATTATATGTGAAAAGGGCTGATACAGAGGTGATTAAAATTATTATGCCTAAGCTGCTACAAAAGATTTAAGATTTCTTCGAGTTAAGGGATATGATCAAGCTTGAGAATTTGTTTGAGATGGTGATAAAGTTTGAAAGCAGGAGATTTACACAAAGTACGAAAACAGCAGGATATGGTCAGAGGCCAAACAGACAGTGTCTTAGGCCTATAACAAAAGGAAGGCTACGGTTTGAAGGAAGAAAGAAATGTTCAACCGCGAGTGGCGACGGGGAAGAAAATAGCAAGAGAAAAAACAGGGGAAGAATAAAAAAAATTTAACCTAAAAAGAAGTACTGAAAGTAAGAGTATATAGTCACCTCAGAGGCAAGAATATACCTCTAGAATTCAATTCAATATGATAGTTATAAAGACTTTGGCTTCCCTGTATTGCAGATATCGTTAAATAATGTTCCAGACGATGCATTGCGGACATAGGGTTTCAAAGCAGTGGCTTGTCGAATGAAGAGAAACCAAGCTGGAACAGTTGGTAAGTCGATATGCTAATTTATTTCACCGTACACCTTGTCTTCCAGGGGTGCATGGTACGGTCTTTCAGACAATGGGAAATAATTTGGAAGTCAAATATTTGAGGAATTATTCACAAGGTTGTGAATATGACATTTAAAAATGTCCTTTATCGACCGCAGGCAAATATAGCAGAGCGGGTAACTAAGTATATAGTTACGATTATTCATCGTTATGTAATAAGATGTCATAAGCTTCGGGATATCCGCATTAATGAGTTTTGAGGACGTAATACTATCTAAAGACGCCAGCTTAGTTGTTTACTTGAAGAAAGTTAATTACTCCTCTGGATAAGCTATTTTTCATTCAAATAAAGGTTCCGGAAATTAAAACGTGATATATTCAAATGTTAGTCTACAAATCTTTCCATAGTTAGGATACTGAAAGAAAAAATACAAAAATTATACTGCGATAAGAAACGCAGCGAATGTGGGGGAAATGAAGTTCTGAAAATTAAACATTCTCGATCAAGTGCACCTGAAGATAAACTGACAAAGTTTTGCCTTGAATTTGAAGACCTGTATGTAATTGAAAAGATACGGCAAGCAGTCATTTACAAGAAACCGAATGGGGAGAACACATTGGCCAGCACTGGGCAGTTAAAAAGATATCGAATTTGGATGGATAGGAATCATATCAGAAGAGAAATGCAGTAGAAGTTCCATGTACGTCGAAAGTGCGAGGCCCGGAAAAAAAAGATGGTGTACTACAAAATAACAAAATAATGGTGCGCAGAAGAAAAAGACAAGGTTTTACGTATCAAAAGGAAATTACTTGCAGCAAGGAAAGGGGCTAGATCTAGCAAAGTTCCGAAAAACAAATTTAGAGTACGATGTTCCAATAGACACAACGCCGTACCGATTCACAGCGAGAACCAAAGGTCAACGAAAAGGATTCCAGGTTCCGAGAAAAAATAGAAAAAAATTTCGGCGACGGTATTCCACGACAACCTCTACCTCTGAAACGCTGAGTGGAGCTGGAATGCTAAATGAGTGGAAACGCTCAGTGATTCACCGCGATGGCAGAAACTGTGCAAGAACCAGAGTATGGATTGGACTAGCCTACAGACCCCGGCCCAGCTGAAAACAACGGTTCAGAAGGCGAACTCATAGAGCAGAAAGTGGGAGAGTTAACCACGGGTCACTATAAATTTAAGAGGGCAGCGCCGAAGATGAAGTTCAATCAGATGATAAGCCTTGTCCCAGGAGGAGACTATGAAAGCGGCAAGCAAAACCTTATCGATCATGGGGGCTTTCTCGCCAAACGGATAAACGAATACTTCCGCGGCAAAAAATAAGTGAAATTTGATTTCTTCAAGTATTCAGTTTTTAGTTTATGCTTAAATGTTCATCAGCTGCTATATATATTTTAAATTTTGCCTCAAGGAAGTCATCTCAGTTTTGTTATGTAGCAAGAAGCTTTTAATTTAAATATCCATTTATCGTAATTATTTTAGCATAGGGATAGAAATTCTGATTTCAGTCCAAGAGACTGATTTTTGAGGAAGTTTGGCAAAATTGAGAATAAACTTAAGCAACTCCTGTACATGTGATGTAAAGTGTAAAGTGAAGAGTTTTTTTCAATGTAAATAACCTGTAAATGTGACATGAAATTTATTTGATCAGTTAGTTTTGTAAACATAACAGTTTCCATTAAAATATGTGTTAATGCCAAAGTAAATGCTTGCTTTTACAAAAGGTCGAATTTTTTACCTGTGAAGGAAATGTTTTAAGTATGAGAATAGTAATTTCCCATACTTAAAACAATAGTAAAAATAATCAGCTGGAATAGTAAAAAAATTATTTAAAGCAAAAGCTAGCGGTATGCATGAATGTAAGGAAAAGTTAGGTTCTTCAACCAACAAAGTTTATATGATCTATTTTACTCAGCAAATTCGGTATAGTTTTGAATTTAAGGTCTTTTTGAGGCCTAGAGCAACTATGTTTCTAACATTTAGGATTTTGGTAAGATGGTAGGGTTAAAAATAGCCCACGCTTGTACATTTTAGTATATTTTGTTCGAGAGCAAAGGTGGTGAAAAAAATGAATGGTACAATAACTGGAATTTGTGTGAAGGATTCTGATAAAGTTGATTGAAAAGGAAAATTATGTAAACATGTGTTGAATATTTTTCTAAAATTATTTTCCTTCCAGATAATTGGAAGAAGAGCAGCTGCTCTTAAGTTATCCGATTACGTTCGACACACAAATTTTGGAAAATAGAACATTTAAATAGTTATTGGGGTTATTTAGTATTATTTAGTATAGTCCTACTTAAAATTATAGAAATAGGTGATAAATATATTATCAAAGTATAAATTCATTTTTTCTTACAATTTGCTTTAGAAACGTTTTAAATTTTAGGATTGACAGATATATTCCTATCAAAATATTTATCGGTATTTTACTTATTTTTTTCCTTTATAATGATTAACGTATAAATAATTAAATGGACTAAAATCTAAGTGATAAAGTAAAATGTCTATCACTCTAATTAAATATATACTTATTAGAATATACATGCACTACCTATATTTCAAATAATTTATCTCTTTCCATTTACAAAATTATCTGATAAAATGTTAGATACGTGCGTGAACCTTAATTTACATTCCATTTAATTTATAATATTTCATATAATATTTACGGAACGTTTCATACAGTTACTTCAGTAATATTTTAAGTTAACGTTTCGTTCATGAGAGCAAAGTTGAAAAAAAAAACAGTTTTTCAAAAAAAAAAGTATAATGTAGTACAAACACAAACGGACGGAATAGAAAATACTACTGTACATGAAAATTAAACTGCAAAATTAATTTTGTGACCGAGCATTTTATAACAAACAGAAATGTTTAAAATTATTATTGAACATCACCAAAATGATTCAAATGAAAAATTCTCATTTTAAAATTATTTAGAGAATGACGTGTCCCTTTAGACATCATAGTTCGGGTTCCTAAATATAAACTTCCTGTTCAAGCCGTAGAACAAGAACAGCCCGAATTCTGCTTCTAGGGACCCAAGAGATAAAATAAAACTAGGTTTGGGAAGTCTAATCTATTAGCTTTAAAAAAAGGAATAATAATTATTTAAAACCTTTCATTAAAATTTATGATTAGAACGTAGTCGGATACCTTAAAAATTAAAACATAGTATGAAGAATATTTTTGCAAAGACTTGTCTGTATATGATTCCTTTTCAGCTTAAATTGTAAGTTTTCTTACTTGTAAAAAATTGACTGTTGGTTAGTTTAAAATCTTTTCAAAGTCGTTAAAGACCTTCCTTGAGATTACTTAAATTAAACATTGCATTTGACTTACTACTTACATAGATTCTGGCGGAGTTGTAAGTACCAGGAGTGCCTTCTGTTAATCATATTTAGTTTTAAATAAAGAGACATTTACATAATTCCCAAGTTTCTATTTTACTGTAGACTTACCCATAAGTCTCTAAACATCTACCGAGATTTCGGTCACAACGAATGACTATATAATGTTTCAAGGAAAATTTTATACTCTAATTAATTGCCTCTTTCTCTCACTGTAAAGTAAAACTAAAGATATTAGTTGAAACCCAATTAAATTTAATGTTCAGATTTTAATGTAATTTACTTTTTTTAAACTGAAGTTTCTTTAAAAACTTTTAAGCTTAACAATAAAAGGGACGATAGAGAATAAGTCATTGCCATTTAGTATTCTTATCCGCAATCGTTCGTTCACGTAACAACTTTTCGTACTGTAATTCCTTCAGCAAAATTTGAATATCCATATATGTTTGAAGCTTGAAACAGATTGTTCTGCTTTCTTCAAGTCAAAGAAATAATTCGTTCTGAATTTCAAATGCGTGTTTTGATAGTATATGAATATACAATATACAGCTGTGGTTCTCAGCGGGGATTTCATACTTCCTTTCCACCGGCTATGGTATGAACATGTTAATTTCGCCTTTATGGACATAAAATTCGTATTCCTTGATGCGAAAGCTTAACGTTCTTTTTAGTTTGGCTGGTATTTCTCAAACCACACTAACAAGCTATCTTATAAATTTCAAGAATTAAAGTCAAGGGAATCTTCAACAATCGAACCATGAGTTTTATTAATAAGCGATAAAATCACTTGAAAATTGAACTTCTAGAGAATCTGTGCCATTTTATAACTGATAGTAGGATGAAAGGAAAGCACGACAAGATTTTTTTTATTATCCTCCGTCAATGGCAAGAGATCTCAAATAAGTGAGTGCGAAATACATATGTGCAAAGAGAAGCTATTTTTGCTTAGTCGGATAACGTGACTTAGTATGGGCAGCTGAAATCTGAGAGCAGAATTCGAACACCCGTGCAACTTACTTAGACTATTCGGGTCTAGTTCGGACTCCGCAACTATCCGGAGTGAAACCTGGTGTTCACTGTTAACACCTTCATCTTTGATGTACATGGTCCTACAAGGAGTGGGCATACAGACTGTTCATACATAATAGTAATACATACATTGATCCTGCTGCTAACATTTTACTGCCCTGATGCGTTCATAAGAAAAATATATGTCATACATAGATCATAATACATACTTATATGCGTATTGATGCATAAAGACTGTTCGTATATAATAGTAGTACATACATTGATCGTGTTTCATACATAATTCATAATACATTCTTACATAGTTCATAATAATTCATAGTCCATAATACAAACATATTTCACAATATATACAGTACATACAAAATGCTGCTGTCTACCAAAACTGCATAATTTCTTCGAGGGAAAAAATAGAAGGAGGGGCTATAGGGGTTCATGTGATGCTTAAGTACTCCCTTTCTATGGAAGTTCACTGTTTTTCTATACTTTCTTTAATTGTCTGGTAGCTATTCCGCACTGAAGTCTGTTACCAGTTCCTCCAGTTTCTGCATTGTCTTGCATATTTTGTTGCGAAATCTGATGTTGGTCAGCGAAATGTTGGCTGTTGCGAAATGATCGATGGCTATTTGATCAGGTAACGCTTATGTGATACTGCCTGTTCCGGAAGATGCACATATAATTGTGTTGACAGAGAACGTTGTGTTGATAGAAACCTTCACCAAGGCTCCAGAGACATATCTATCAGTTTTGAAATTTCTCGTTCGTACTAATAGGAAGAGGGCGTGCTACGTCACAAATCTCGTTATTTCTGGGGATGACTTAAAATGTAGGACGAGACTTTATGGTAATATTCATATGACCTTCTGCTTCTTTAGGTAGGATTCTATTCCCATAACCACTGGTTCTGAGCTGCTGCCATTGTCCCTTTTTAAATTCCTACTATTATCTCACACTCTCTCTATATCTTGTTAAAATTCCCAATCGTTAATAAAATACTATCTATTCATCCACTCAGGTTCAAATACATTTTTTTAAATTTGTAGCGGATGGCGCTTGATGTTAATAGGGTTTGTTTTACATATTAAAGTTAACTAAAATTTAAAATTTCACATATTTAAAATGTCACATATTATTTCGCCTATTAAGACTTACAAATAATGACCGTTTACTAGGAATTGTAAAAATTTATTTTATAACAATTTATAAATAACAGTACATGACAGTGATAAATGGGATTGCAATATTTTGCAAAAATAAGTGGCAACAGTAAGACAGAGTTCTAAAGATTTTTAAAGGTGTGTAGTTAAAGAATTGTAGTTTGATAGAGTTGGATGAAGTGGATGTAATATCCCATTATGTAGCGAAAATTCTCATAAGTAGGAATTGACTTTATTTTTTTATAGCACTTGTTTATGCTGAGACCATGGGAGCTTGTTTATATCGCTTTCAGTATCGATATTGTGAGCCGCTTCTTTTACTAGTCTGTCTGCTTCCACATTCCAAGAAATAGGGCTTTTTTGCTGTCGAAGAACGCTCTCTCCGCATCCCCTGACGCATCCTGCATATGACCGACATACTGTCTGTAAGAATATTAATAGTGGGTCCTGCTGGGAGGGTATGTTAACTCGATAACATAGTTCGTCAGCCTGTAATACCGAATTATTCTGTCCTGTACGGCCTTTCCACTTTATCAGCGATTCCTTGTTCTTAGTTGTTATGAGGCCACAGCCTGTTCGTCACCTTTTGATTCATTCCGTGAATACATAATATTTATCCTTAAATCAAAATGATCTTTCCGTGAAGTGTGAGCCGAGACTGCTTTTCCATAGTTGGACGGATGGATTGCTGGCCGTTTTTCCTCATGTTATCCTTCCTTGTGATCACAGCCTCTTTCTCAGCTCTAATATGCAAAGGAGTCAATTCTGCTGGTATAGTGGCTGCTACTTTTGACGTTGTTCTGTGCCATTTGGTAACAGCAAGGCCAAAGGGACGTTATATGCTATTGAGCAGTTTGATTTTCCTTGTATTCATTGTAGCAGTTCCGCCTGCAACCGCCCGAAGGTGTGGTAACCACGATAAGATTTCGTCGATTACTTAGCATGGGCAGACAAACAAACAGAAAAGGGTTTACAAAGAGTATTACTAATATCAAACTTATTACAGATCATAAAAATATCAAGGAAGATAAACGTAGCGTCGAGTTCAGTTTCAAAAGTGGTCTGAAGCGCTGGATGAATCGAATTCATAACAAACAGACGTTTTCGATGGTAATAATGAAGAACAACTAACTAAACATCACAAACGCACAGCTCGCCGCTTTTTGTGCATTCAGAGCTATATCTCTTCAGAGGTTTTGTGATGTACTCTGTAAATTTGCATATATATGTGTGTACAACTGAGTATATCGGACTCTATCTGCGTGCAATTTAAAATTAAAAATAGATTAGTTATCTAAATACTGCAAAACAAACTAAGACTATCTATTCAAGGGAAGAGAGGACTCCATGGATGGCGTTCTGAAGGGAATGGCTCCTATTCAAGTTCACAGGAGGTGAAAACACAAAAAGATCTTAGTCTGTCCACTTTTCGAAACCAGAACAAACTACTACTATTCAGCGTTCTCAGCCACTCGGCCACTAGTGGGACCACATGCAAAGGAAGTCTTATAAAGTAAGCTCCCGAGGAAAATTTATTTTTTTCATGGAACTCTGTGTATAACTCAGTTACTTTCCCTTTATTTTCATGCAGCTAGCGTAAATTGTAGAAAAATGCATGAGTCAATTCAGATAGTTTAGAAAACATTCATGTTTGGTATTAAAATCAGTTGTTTGTGCTTTCATGCGTTACACTATCAAAACAATTCATAACTTCTTCAGACCTCTGAGTGGCACAGGTTTTTTTATCTGTCATGAAGACCTATGTTATGCAGCATTTATTAGCTAAATTTATATAGTTACTTATTTTAGCCTCTATTTTCATAAACTGACTTTCATTAAGATTACATTTACATTATTAAATAAAGTTAGAAAGCAAAATACCTTAAGCTAGAAGCTTATATATATCAAGTAACAAAATATCTTTTGACCGGATAAAGCCGGTCATGCCACTCAGTGGGTTAACAGTATACAACAAGTAGGTTGAAAACAGGCAGATGCAACACGTTAATCAAAACAAGGGACTTTTACAGTTTAAGGATGAATAATGTAATAAATGATGTAAATTAAAAAAAATCTAAAATGCAAAGGTATTGGGAAAGATGTATAATTAGACATATTGGATCAACTAAGTTGTTTATTACACCTTCAAGTAGCTGTACTTTAACAAATACTCGAACTGCAAGTTATGTAAATTTAATATTAACTAAAATAGCAGTTCACTAACATATATTCTGATTGAGAGTTACTTAAATATAGTATTAATACATAGTATATATAATATGGTACAGTATTAACCCGCGAGAACATGCCCCCATTTTCAAACACGAGAACTCGCGCCGGGTATCTCATACCCTAGTTCGTTTCTGCTATTTAAATATCTATTAATACTGCTTATAAGCAAACGTTATGTAATTATATATTACAAAATAATAAATTAAAGAATTTTAGTGAATTTAATAACATACTTCCGTATTTAAAGACAATTTTGACAAACTACATACTGATGTTCAACACAGAGGGTTTTTTCATATTTTTGGCACATAAACCTTGATTTTCTGTCCAAATCCAAATATTTTGATCATGGACAAAATACACATCGTTTATAATTTGCTTTGAGGTTTTTTGCAGATGGTTCAATATTAGTGATCTCCAGTTCCTTGGAAGTGCTTGGATAAGTTGTTTTTCCTTGAGGCGTGCGGGTTCGGTGTTGTTCTGAAAGTGTTGGAGTTTTTTAATTATACTTAAGTGTTTATGTTTTAAGTTCCATATCAAATGAAAATCAAAATTTGGATAATCAATTCTAAATCACATGAATATGTAAAGTTCGTGACACACATGATAAACACAATATTTCCAGTAAAAACTGGTTTCAAGTAAACAGTAAATAGTGGTACAAGGGCTCCAACAGAATAATTAAATTAATGCGTTGTGAAAAATACTATTGGGTCCAGTGTTCTAAATTAAAAGTGAAAACATTACAAGAAAAGTTAAAATTAAATATGGAATTTATTAAGATATAACTGACTAAATACAAATAGTTACATTGGTGGCGGTGAGGTGGAATAAGACAAAATTTTCATACCGAATTTGACAATGGAAGGGTACATGCCGAAAATGGTACAGAATCATGGCAGTAGACGTCAACAAAATTTGCGGAGTTGGCCAGTTCTCTTGTTTTCTATAAGGAGAGAAAAAGAAAGTGATTAGTTAAGAAATGGGTTTTGACTTTTGCGTCGCCCTCCGTAGTAGCCTTCTCTCATCCATTTCCTCCGACGTCGTTGGTTCTATGATAACGCAGACAGCTACTCTCGTGATAACTTCAGATAGTAATTTTCTTTCGTCGTCGCCCACGACTCTCTCTCTCCGCTCCAATCTCCGTCTCCCTCTGCTCGTCGCTAGCTCCCAGTCTTTTTACTCCTTCGCCAAAAATGCTCGTTTGGCGATTTTAGATGGTAAGAAAACCGCCAACAGCCCGGCAACCCCAGGGGAAAAACACACAGGAAGGTGAAGCCAATGTAGTTCGAACTCCAGAAATTGGCGAATAATCGCTGATACACCAAGGTCAATCAACTCACAGCAGAACTAGCCTCATCGAGGGGTCCCACTCCAGTATAGAAAAACCTGCGAGTAAGCAAAACACCCCGTCCCCTCAACCTTGACGTAGGGTTAGTAGTGTTGGAATTACCCTCTCCAGCAGGGTGCAAAAAGTTTGGTTGATGACAGATGCTTCCCAGCCTAGTCTGGCGTGTGAAGAAATCGAAAACAACATCATAAATCTTGATTCGTGAAAAGGCAACGGAAAAGTTTTCGAAAGAATATGGTATTAGTTTTTTATTTTAAACACAAATTAACTTCAATGCTGATAAGTACTTCGATTAAAATATAATAATTACATAGATAATTTTCTTGGGTTTATTACAACACCAAACACGACCACCATAGTAAGGAAATAAAAATTACTTCAGCTAAAATATAATAATTAAGTATGAAAAAATTTTATGTTCTTCACAACACCAAAACAACCACCATAGTCAGAAAATATGGATCCCAAATTTAGCAGAAAAGGGGGCACATTAAAACTTGATTAAAACTTTAAACACCAACTTGTGTAAACAAAACTTTAAAAAGATTGACTTTAAGGGTCAACTTATCAAGAAATTAACATTAACAACCAAGTTAAGAAAAAAAAATATTAACTAAACAAAAATTTAAATAGTTAACCAACCAAAGAAAAAGAAGAAAAATTAATTACTCAAGCAACTTAAAAATCAGCGTTAACCAAAACTGTCAAGAGAACAAAGACAAGAGAACAACGATATACTACTCAATGTTGCAACTGTCATCTTAAAAGGCATTTCCCACAGATGTTACATCCGTTAGAAGACGCTCCCCCATTCTCGTTAGGAAATTGAACCGTTGACGGAAAAAATAATTGCTTAATGATTTTAAGTACACTCTTTACAAAAATATATATATTCATTACGCTCTTCACAATTTCAACTTAAAAACCAAATACAAATACAAATACAATACTTAAATAATTGATTACTTAAATCATTAAAAACACTTAAATTAAAAACACAGAATTCGCGACACAACAAAAGAACCAGTCCCAATGTTTTCAAAAAGAAACGCCTGTTTTTGAACTGTGTGGGAGGATTTTTGGTGGACATTAACAAAATCCTGGCATTAATAGCAGCCGCATTCAACACTAAAAATAAAATAACCATTGGCCAACGATTTGATATCCTTGCTGTAGTGTATGCTACAGCCATTTCATCCACAACGTCCACAGCTCCTTTTGTAAGATTATAAAACGTAATGATATCTGGCTTTTTTAATTCAATGGTGGTTTCGTCTATTTTGTCATCAGTATGCATTGTGGACAGCATAACTACAATTTTGTTCTTTTTTGCAGAATACGAAACAATTGTTGTTTCTTTTTGAAATCCAAAGACTGAAGGTAACAACTCCTTTTTCACCAAAAATTCAGGCGGTATTTCTCTTTTATTTTGTCTGTTCCAACCATTGTAATTTTATTTTTCAAAAGTTCTTGTGCTAGCTCATATCCCGTATACCAGTTGTCAGTTGTCAAGTTGCGTCCAGAATTGAAAAGCGGTGTCATCAACCGCATCACAATGGCTTTTGAACTACAGTCTATTTTGAAGGGTCCATCGGGTTGCTTACCAGCATAAATCTCCATATTCCAGGTATAAAATACTCTAGAATCTGCTAGTGCAAATATCTCGATGCCATACTTAGAAGGCGTTTTGGGCATATACTGCCTGAATCCGCACCGTCCCCGAAAAGGTTCCAGTTTTTCATCAATTGTGACGAATTCTCCAACGGTATATGCATTTTTACAATTTGTAACAAATGTTTCAAAAAAGTCTCTGATGGGAGCCAACTTATCAATCTCTCTTCTACTTTTACGATCATTGATATTGTCAAATCGTAGGCATCTCATCAAAAAGAGTAATCGAATGCGGCTCATGGTTTTAGGAAATGTGTCAATCCCGGTTCCATCCGTAGCATACAAATCCTTCAAATTAGTGTGCGATGATTTACGAGTTCCACATAAGTATAGAAGTTCAATAAATGCTTTGATTTCGATTTCTACCGTCTTCTTCGCATCTCGCTCTCGAGTGAAACGGTCTTGAATCGATTTTATATAAATATTTGTGCACTTCACTATCATATTTAGCATGTTGCTATCGAAGTAAAACATTCCATGCATCTACGGGAGAAGCGGCATCTCTTGAATAAGCTGTATTACCTGGAAGCTTGCTAATTATATTCCTTTAAGGCGTCCTAACATTTTGCCGGTATTTTTTCTTCTGCCATTTTGTAACTTTACCTATATAAAAATCGGTTGTTGACAATGAACTTTTATCTTCTGTTTCTGTCTCAATTTCAGTACAAGAATCGTGATTGCTACAGTATTCTTCATCCTCAAAAGCAACACTGTCGTCAGATATAGGTTCGTCATCACTAGAAACAGTATCTATAAGGTGTCGAAAATATTCATTTTCGTCGTCGTAATTCAAATAGAGCGTCATAGTTCGCTAAACTGACAGAAAAAGGGAAAGATCTGACTGACGCGAGGACTCGCACGGGTATGGTATACCCTCGACACCTGTTTCTCAAAATCTACTTTTAGAGCAGAACTAGTTTTTGCTCTGCTGAAAGAATGTGACCTTGAATACAGCTACACGAAATTCTGGCCTAATTCGATAAGAAGAAAGTAATAAAAACCATTGAATGAAAATGGATCGGGCATGTCATACCCGGTGCGAGTTCTTGCGGGTTAATTCAAAATATGTATAGTATGGTACATATCGGATCATCTGGTTTGTTTATTACGCCCTCAAGAGTAAGTAGCTATACATTAACAGATATTCGAATTGCAAGTTATATAAATTTAATATTAAAAATAGCAGGTCAGGAAATTATATTCCGAATTACAGTTATGTTAACATGGCAGTAATTCAAAACATGCAAAAGATGGTACGGTATTAACCTAAAATATATATCATATGGTATGGTATATGTAAGCAAACATGTTTTATATGGTATATGTATGTAAACATGTATAACATAGTATATATGCATAATATATATAATATATCAGATCATCTAAGTTTATTACGCCTTCAAGAGTAAATTGCTGTAAGTTAACATACATTCGAATTGCAAGTTATGCAAATTTAATATTATTTAAACAGTGGTGCAGTAACCTGTATTTTCATTGACAATTACGTAAATATGGTATCAGTTCAAAATGCTGAATTAAAAATAGCGTTTTTGTTAAAGTTTTAATAACTTTTAATAATATTCAATTTTAATACCTAATTACAAAAGTGCATTATTTTGAAACATTTTTTAAATCTCATTTGTTTTCACAAACAGTAAATGGAAAACTTAAAAACCTATAATTTAATGCATCGTTTGACAAAAATCAATACCTAAAATAATTAGAAATATTCCTGCCTATGAGAGATGACTCGACATATTTAATTACAAGTATCATTCTTACCAAATTGAAAAGGAGCAGGAGACTTAGTATGAAAACATGTTTCTGAGAAGTTTAAATGTTGGATCGATAATCATGGATGAGCATAATTCTTCACTCGAAAAAGGATCGCCCTTGCTGAAAATCGTTGCGAAAATCCATGCAAAATTGAAGTCGTTCTTCTTTCGAATATTTTTGTTCGTTCTCTCGTCTTCCCTCTTTCCATTTACCTCCAAATCTCGAACTATGTCCTGCATTGATTTCCATCGGATCGAAAATGCCACATGAGAAGAAAATGGCATCAATCAAACTGACTTCGTTTTCTGAATTATTGATTTTCGCGAAAGAAAGTTTTGAATTACTTTATCAAGTCATGAGGATTTAGCTTTGAATAAGATTCTTTTCATATTTAAAATACTACTTTGCTCCGAACATTTCGGGTATTGGGAAGTTGCCCAACCTGCGAAGTCATCATTAATTTTAAAGGATTGAAAGGGAAATGCCAAAGCTTCAAAGAGACTGATGCGATTCATGGTTGGTTGGTTTATCTAGGAGTAACAGAGGTGTGAGACGAATTTTGTACGATTTCTAAATATCGCTGGCCAGGCGTAAGTCCATTTGTTTCAATAATTGAAGCGACAGGTTAGCTCTAAATACTCGATTCAGCTTATGGTTTCGTACAGCTTATTACAAATATTTCTTTAGAAATAAAACTTCCACAATGAGAAAAAAATTCAACACTCAAATTAATTTAAACTGATTTTTATGTATTTATAATTTAAGATTATTATGATAATTCTACATTTATTTGTAAAATTTCTGGTCATTGGTTTGCAGAGACATTAGGCTATTTTGGAAGCAGAAGACATAAAAGATGAGCAATGCCCTCGCCGGGATTCGAACCTCAGACCTCTCGAATACACGCCGAGTGAGCTGGCTATTACACCACGAAGCCATGCTTGCTAAGAAGGCGGGAAAAATACCTTATATACTCCCTCTTTTCAAAGGTCGACTGATGATTAGGGGAACCAATCACCAAATCCTGGTGGTGGAGAATCATCCGCCACCACATGCTTTTAGTTCGGGGGCACAGTAGACACGTTAGGATTTTTTTTAACCAAGAGACGTGAAAAATGTGCAAAGTCCTCGCCAGCACTCGAATTTTGGACTTCTTGAATGCGCGCTGAGTTTGCTGACAATTACACCACGAAGGCATGTTAAGCATGCGGGAGAAATACCTCATAGATTTCAAAATCTTATGTTCTGAATTTTACCATTTATCAAATCATTCATTATATCATCTAATATTTATTCATAATATCCCTATTCATATTATCCCTAATGATAGTAGTATCATTTATTAATTATTCATGTTATCTGTGGTTGAAAATATTTTTAACCCTTCTCTCAGTTCGTTTTTTTTAAAATTTATTTTGCATAGTTTCATTATTAATTGTAATTTGAACTCTTATTATTAGTTTTTCTTTGATAAAAAATATGTTTGCGACTGATATAAGTACAGAAATTTTTCATACACATGTTTATTCCATCTTACAGAAATATATCTTCAGTCTGATCTACCTGAAAAAAGCACAAATGTCTCATGAGTCAAAGAAAAGGCAAGGAAATCGTATCTAATATATGTCATATGTAAACGAAAATGTATAATACATTGTAGAAAATTAGATAGTAGGGTAATCATAGAGGCTATTCACACATTCGTTAGACGATTTTGATTGTAATTACATGATTTATGTTTTAAATGTTCTTTTTGATAACTCTTATTCTTCACTATCTTTACACACCGTAATTTACAATAAAGACTTTTGAAGAATGGGAAGAGGAATTTTATAGTATTGCTCTCGAACAGCTTTCCAAAGTCTAATGAGGTTGTAGGTCGACGTTAGGACAACCTGCTTTTTAAAAGTCCAAAAGCTCAAAAATACATTCTTAATAGATCAGGAGATTTAGAAGAGATAGAAGTGAAGGGTTATGGTCTTGATACCCGTTTTTTGTTCCATTTTGTCCAGGAAATTATCAGTAGATTTTGACTTGTCGCTGCTTGCATTGTTGTGATGCAGTTCCACTGATTGATTACACTGTGTGTAAAGAGAAGGTATGTCATATTTGAAAATTGGGTATAAAATATGTTTTCGATAATATGTGGAGTTGATATCGACATTCTTCTCCACTCTTTTAATTTTTAATTTGTCGTTATATGAAACACTAGTAACAATCATAAATCCCTTCAAAAAGCTTTCCTTAGATTCTTTGAAGGGTGTTTTAAGATTTGTTTCTCCATTTTGATGATAACAAAAGGATCTATTTTTATTGCAGTCATTTAAGTACACCCAAGTGTACCTTTATTGTGAAAACATTTTTATTCGTCTATTGTGACAACATTTTTCAATTTTTGTCCGGATAAATGTTCCTCTTATAGATTCTGCAGCGCGTTCTGCGTTTGGCGATAGGTCGTGGACAAGGACGATGCAAATTACGTTTTCTCGCCTTTTTTAAGATTTAAATCATCATTAAGCACTTCATTTGCTGTCGACACTGAGCATTTTATTTATTTTGCAGCTGTCATTCGAATTGGCGGATTTGCGTTTAACTTTAAAGATCTTATTTTTGCAACATTCGAAACATTCCGCTTTTTTCTTGGATACGTATTTGGAACAATTTTTCCACTTGAAGCTTAATTTTGATCTGTTTTTCCTTGGTTATTGACAACATTACCTGCCGTAGCTTTAGATGTTGCAAGCCATGCCTTTTAGAACGTTTTTTTTAATATCTAGGTGCGAATAATTTTCTTCGTAAAGTACACAAACATAACCTTCCATCTATTGCTTCTTTAAAAGCAACATTTTGCATGAAAACAAAACTATCAATTAGCAGACGATAATTAATTCTTTCAGAAACATATTTGCATTTAAAAAAAAGACTCCAAGCAGAAGATTGTTTCATACACAAAGCGAAATCATCTAAGAAATGTGCGAACAGCCTCTGTGTTAACAAGTAGAGCGTTTGCAATTATCTTTTTAAGACAGAATTAAACAGCAGAATTGGAACCAAATTAACGGGAAAAATATTTAGTAAGCGATTTCAGATTTCGTATTAAATAAATATATGTAGCAGTCAGTGCAACGTTTCTTGTAATTTATTACTCTTATCTATCTTCTAATTAATTAATGTTATTAATGTTAGTGACATATTCTTTAGTCTAGTAAATATTTCTTCAATAGAAGTAAACTTCGCCGCGTTTAATGCTTACCGTAAGGGAGATGTATTGCTTAGGAACTCGACTACCATTTCGATAAAAACTGGGTCAGCGAATGACAAACTGCAATACAGAAGACCAACAATCCGTGAAGAGTTTATAGCCGTAATCCTGGAAACATTGAGAGTAAACTTCTTTTCCCCCATTTTTTTGGGGGGGGGAGTTATTTATATTCCTCAAAGCTGAATTGCTTTCAATTGTCGTCAAGATTAATTCAGTTGAAACTTTGATAGGAAAAGATGAAAGTCCAAAGATATAAATATTATTTAAGAGCTGTAAATTCTTTTATTCTGTAATTATTCGAGAAACCTTGGACAAACTAAAAACCAGTATTTCAAACTAAAAACATTTAGCAACAAACTAAAAACATTGAGCAACTAAATACTGTATCTAGCATTGCATAAATACTATAACATGTTATCATTATATCCGAATTAGTAAATGTGTAATAGTATTCAGAAAATCTGTTGTTCAGAAAACTTTCTACGAGAAATGATTTATCAAAACGTAGTATTTCTTCCAGAAACCTGCCTTGCAATATTAAAGTAGGTTGCTAAAAATAAATATCTCATTCCAAGAAGTTTTATTAAAGGTTTCTTTTTTTTGGAGGAAAGCAGAGAGCATAGAGATTGAAAATATGTCATAAATTTCATATCCTCTGTTATGAACAGTTACCATGTATGACGAACACAGAGAAGTAATATTTAGTTATGTTATGGTTCTTGAACAAAATCCACCTAAGCGTTCCGGTTCTCAAAATTAATTTTATTGTTATTTTATCCATTTTAGTTAACGATGCTTTTGTTATGTAATACATACTAATCTTAACTCAGTTTCAGTAAATGAAGCTTACTATCTTAATTGTAATGATTATCATAATTCTGTTATCAGACTTAAAAGTATTAATAGATTTTTATTTGGTTGATCCTAAATTTTGCCTTGTTGAAACGTAATTGTTGTCAAATTAATTTGGCAGTTTTTGTTAACTCTTAATTTAACTTGCTTGTGTAAAATTTTCTTTTCTCTTTTTCCTTAAGGTAGTTTGGTTAACCATTTAATTTTTGTTCTTTAACACTTAACTTGGTTTTTGTAATACCCCTCTTTCTGGTAAAGTTTGAATCCATATTTTCTGACTCTGGTAGTAAAGTCGTTTATGGTGTTGTAGAAACATAATTTTTTTTCCTATGTAATTATTATATTTCAATTGAAGGAATTTTCTTCGGTTTTTCATTAATTTAGTATTTAAAAAGAAATCCTTAATTCATTTTGACTAAACCTTTTCGTTGTGTTGGGAATCAAGATTTATCATCTTGTTTTCGTCATTCCCTGGAAAAAAAAATTCTCAGAATACTATCTCTGCCAGACGGTGGTATGGGAAATTTCTTTCACCAAGTGCGATTCTGCGCCCTGATTAGTAAGCTTGTTTTGTATGCAGCTACGCCACGTCAGGGTTTTGGCTCTGGGTGATTCGCACTCTGACAGGCGTTCACCATACTAAAATGAGACCCTGGTCGAGGGTAGAGACCGGAATGTTAGGTCAACAACCCTTGTGGGTCATGTGTAACATTGCCAAAACGGCAATTATCCGCCAACACTCCCATGCCTTCACCTTTCTGCTTGGGTTCTATTTCTAAGGCTGCCGTGCAACACTGGAGGAGAAGGGAAATTTTTCTGAAGTTTTTCGCCAGACCAGAAAGCAGTTGCTCCGTCCCGCGTACCCTGTTTACTGCAACAGTGGAAAAGATGGCTGAAGAATTTGCGGAGAGAAAACCACCGATGGTTGGCGACGCAGGTAGAACGGAGCCCAGATAGAACGGGCGGAAGGCTCTAAAACTTTCATTACATGCCAGTCATTACTAACCTGCATTTTCTTCCTTTTTTTTAAAGATTAACCATGGTAGAACAGGATGTTTCATGTTTCCTCTCGCCATTTATATCGTGTCTTCAATGTAATGGACGGTGTTATTGTAAAGTAATTGTGATTTCTTGTGGAGATCTCCTCTTTGTAGTGTAAATGGTATGTTATCTTGTTTTCTCACTCCGACTCTTGTACCACCACCACTTTGTATCAAAGTATTGTAGCTAGTTTTGCTAACTTCTAATAAATGTAAATTTTAAATTAACTTGTTTATTTTCACTCATAATTTTAGACGCTGGACCCAATAAATTTAATTAAAACTTGAACGGGTTTTTGCATTACTAAAACTAAACACAACGCCTATTTAGTACATTACCTTTGGTGCATTATCGTTATGTTATATACTGTTATATATAACCAGTATAACAGCATTATATATACTGTTATACTGGTTTAACTTACTAAATGTTGTTTTTTTATGTCTGTCACCCAGTTTTACACCCTTGCTGTATTTATTTATTGTAGCGATATGATTTAAAGTTGGTTTATGTATTCTTGACTTTCATGTGTAATGAATCAACGAGGTTATAAAAAATACCTAACACTTTCATATAACGTGTAGTCACATAATTGATCAATTACGTCTTGAATTCTAATAAAAGTAGGCTTTAGATTTTATTACCATCTTTTAACACATCAGTCCCAAAATTACGTTTCCTTCAATCAGCCAGTGAAATATTATGAATCTAGCCTATTATTTTCTAAAATAATGACAATATATTCTAATCAATTATTTTAATGAACCATTACAACAGTCAATAAATAAAAAATATTAAGTGCACAATTTGTTTAAAAATGTAAGGCAAATATGCATTGACGAGAAAAAATCAATATACTGAAATGAAATTCTGGGAATACATTTATGTAGGTAATATATTTAATTGATTACATTTTCAGATCACACGTTAATGCAAGCGCCAGAAGACCATTTCAAATATGAAACGCTGGTAAATTAATAACCGGTGCAAGCGCCATAATTTTGAATGCAAGCATGCGAATATGCATGCATTGTGTCGTACAGTTGCCGGATGTCAGTTTACTGATGGAGATCCGTGCCTGTTGCACTTGTTCGGTCAAAAGAGGGACAGTTAATTCTGGTTGTGGACGATGTTGAAGTTATCGCCCAGTCGTGTCTCATACGTGCTCTATTGGAGAAGGATCTGATGATCTATCAGGCCAATGGTGACGAC
>KK122226.1:66080-148307 GCA_000611955.2 Stegodyphus mimosarum
CTCTGTAGAGTATGTTGGGTCACAAGACTAGTATAAGGGCAAGCTTATCATGCTGTAAAAACACCCCCGTCAATGCTCTTCATGAATGGCAGCAGAATAGATTGAATGAATCACCAGACTAACTGGCAAATTTGCAGTTAAGATGCGTGGGATAATCACTAGAGTGCTCCTGCTCTCGTACGATATTGCTCTCTACCCCATAACTCTAGGTGTATGTACAGTGTGTCTAAGACAGTGTGGCAGCAGACAGGTTGGTTTCAGGCGTTCACCTGGTCTCCTTCTAACAAACACTGCCGTCACTGGCAGAACCGGCTTTCATCAGAAATCACAGCAGATCTCCATTCCGTCATCCAATGAGCTCTAGCTTGACACCATTGACACCGTAAATGGCAAGGATTTAGAGTCAGTGGAATGCGTTCTACAGGGTGTCTGATTCGGAGTTGTCGTTCAAGTAACCAATTTGTAACAATTCGTTGTGTCACTGTGATACCAAATGCAGCTCAAATGTTTGCTGCAGACGGACCATACCCATACGCCGAAGCGGTCTTCCCTCTCAGTAGTGCCACGTGACCGCCTAGAACCTGGTCTTCTTGATTCAGTACCTTCCCTTGATCACTGTTGCCAACAATCATGAAGAGTGGATACATTCCTCCCAAGACTTTGTGCAATATCGCGAAAAGAAAATCCACCTTTTCGTAGTCTTGTTATATGACGTCGTTTAAACTCATTGAGCTGTTTATAATGGCTTCTCCTTCTTTCTAAAGGCGTTCTTAACTAGCATCAAACATTATGTCAAATCGCAACACTCACTAACTTAAAAGTGAAACAGTGATAAATAACGCTCACTAACTTACCAGTGTATATTCAAAGCAAACCTGTTTTGCATGCTCATAGAGGCACTGCTAGCACCACACATATGAACCTAGCGAAAAACTTGTATAGACGTCATCTTTCAGATGTATAAACACGCTTATCAAATTTCTTTTAACTAGCACAACTTCTTCTTGGTGTTGGAATTTTTTTGTGTATCAATGTATATTCGTACAATACGTAAGGTTTTGCGTGAAATTTAAGAGAATATTGTTATGTAAAATGATGTTGCATATTATGAAAGATATAACATATTTTAATTTTTAGTTTGCAAGTTGGTAAAAGCTTTGTTAATTTCACTGCCATGTCTTAAGATTCCTTGCAGCACTCCGAAGTATAAAAAGCTTTTGTGAATATAACAGTTTGAGAAAAAAAATTCTGATTCTGCTTATGTTTAGTTTTAACATCTCTAAAATCTTGCATTCAGGAGCAATTTTTAATTTTTAATATTGTTTCCTTCCCAATTTTTAAGGTCTTTAATTTTTAGGCTCTCTCTGCCAGTTTTCTTATTTTCATATTCTTCATTAATTAATGAATGTTCATGAATTATGCAATCAATTTTGTATGACCAGGAAATAAATTATACGGCTACCATAAAATGGCTATATCATAGTAAAATGATTATACTATAATGACAAAGTAGCTATTTGCATAAGAAGACAAATATAGATTTACATTGTACCAGAAACTGATTAAACTTAGTAATACACGAGGAAAACTTCGTTGTAACTGAATGTTCAGTCACCATGAGTCAAACACGTTTTGACATAAAAAATAATGGTATTTTGTATTTCTGACTTATTTTATTAATTAATGATTTTTTTTTTATTTTCCCCATCTGCCCTTTTATAATCGTCATTATTTCTTTTTTAGGATCTGTTATTTCATTGTCTCCGGCTGATAATACAGCAATACCATCACTTCCAAATTCCACACAAAATCTATATTCAGCTCTCATACATGGGGCAAATCTATTTATATTTAACAATATATATTTGCAGAAGAAAGAAGAAAAGAAAATAAAGTTATTGTTAAGTTATCAAACTGATAAAACGGTCGTCTCAGTTACAGGAAATAAGTCTTGCATTCAGATTTCTACTGAATAAAATCATTTCAAAAATAAACAGGTTCATAAAGAATAAAAAACTGCATTTATTTTTATAGTTTTTTTAACATCTAAAAGCTAAGAAAAAATTATAAAATGTAGGTCTAAAAATATCGTCCACATTTACCTTAAACCAGAGGAAAGGATGTCACAACTAAAAGAGAAAATTAAACATTTAAAAACGTTCTACCCAGTTAATGTTTCAGCATGGATTTTTGAGTTTGCTTTAGTTAAATGTCTGATTTTTGAAGTACTTCATTAAAGTGGAATCCATTGCAGGTTTTTCAAGGAATATAAGAATGGCATGTGCTTGCGACATGTGAAAATAAGGATGGAACAAAAATCGCTGTTAATGTAAGCATAAGAATTTCTTATATAAACATCAAATATCCACGCTGACTCGACAGTCTGCATTATGAAAATTTGTATAAAATACTCGAGCGGGAAGCAAGATAATGTTGGTTTTTAACAGTAGGTTGAGAATATAAGTTATACTCGCCACAGAAAACATTAGTAGGTTTACGGATGAAATGCTAGCATGGTTCTTGAGGGAGAAATGCATCTTTCGAAATAAGCAAAGCGATGATTCTGCCATTTTATACGCTAATAACTCTTAAAGCTATGCTCCACTAAATTATCCAGTGCTGTAGATGTACTCTCCCAGTTTATCTGTATTCAAATTTTACTGAAAATCAAATCCATGGCATTTTTTCAGATGCTGTTCCACGAAGGAATCATTGTCTATTGTAAACGTTGTCCATTGAATCTATAGTATAGAAGGATGGCTAATACCCACCTGTTCCATGATTTTTCAAAAACTGCGTACACATAGATTTTGTTCCATGTAATGTTACAGCCAAAAGCTAATAAGCTATGAGTGTCAACACAATCCATGCCTTTTATTTCACAGTTATATCCTCTTTTAGATGCAGTAAGCCCTTACATTTGGCCATGCCTGAGAAATGACTGCTTTAATATCATTTCGATAATTGCTCTATTCTCCCATCTTTTCCGTTTTCATTATCTTCTTGCTCCCTTGAATCAAGACCAATGGGTATCTGGCTCTCTGTTTTTTAAAATCCAGGGAGTAACTGAATAGTTTTTCAGTACTGAAATCTTAAAACAAAAACATCATTAAGAATCTCGGTATTCCATTTGGTTGGTGCTATACTTCTATATTCTTCAAAGTCATGTGCATTGGGTCCTCGATAACAGTGATTGCCTTGCTGGAACATCTGTTATCCCTGTTATGATGAAACAATTTTTATTTTGTACTCTGTCGTTTTTATTTTTTCTCTCGATATGGTACGTTAAATGAAACCATACTGCATCTTCTACTCTTACTTGCATATGTCTTAATACCTATCCTTCCTTGAATAGGGTATAAATTTGCAACGGATTTCTTGTTTTACACATTTCACACATAACCCTAGGAAACGCTAGTTGTAGAATTTATTTTCAGATCACTTTATACCTATATTTTAAAATTGACAGGGATGCATTTTAAATGAGGGGCAAACGCAATTAATTGTCTCTCGCATGTAAAGCCAAACAGCTTTGTTGCTATGCACACATACACAAAAACATTTACCTTAATTAAAGTCAATACTTAACAATTTTCTATATCTCCTTCTACCTATCCCATAAGGTCGAGCAATTTTTCTTAAATTATCTTGATTTTCATATCCCGCCTCAAAATTAATTCCATCAGGTCACCTAATTCAATTAGCTGCTACCTTACCGTGAATTTAGTCAATAGAAAAAAAGTTCCTTCTATTAGGAATGGCAGAGGGGCATAATTTATAAAGCATTCAGGACATTCACAGCTTACACAGTAGTACAGATTCTTTAATTCCTAGGACATCGGTTCTCTAATGTTAAAGCCTAGAACTAGAATTTGACTAAAACATGAATAAAATTTCAGTATTTCCTCGTTTTCAGACTCCTCTTGTTGTCTCCATAACTGGTGCTCGACTAAAAAAGAGGATGATGGTCCGTTACGAAACATGGATTTGTCAACTGACAGTCATTATTCTCCTTCCAGGAGACACTCAGGGAACAATATGTATGGAGTTAGAGGGGCTTCTCTCTTGTGCTCTTGTGATGTAAAATCAAGATATCAGTCCTCGAAATTCGAAGGCTCAAGTGTAACTCTAGCCAAAAGCGGGCTTATATTTCCAACCATGTACTGTTTCAAAACTCTTGTCCATAATTTGTGCTGAGATATTAAAAGGAAATTAAAACCAGATAGCATTTTGTTTATTTGATGCAAGCTGCAATTAAAGTTAAAGTTTTAATGCATACCATACATAGTTAAAATCTGCGATTGGCCCCTTCTCAAGGTTTTAACAAAATTTGTGTTTCATTTTCAATATTGATGCGAGACACTCGTTAGTTGTAATTTTAATTCACATTATCTTTGCTGGTGTATTAATTCCAAAATCTCTAGCTCAGATTCAAAAACGTAATTCTTTTATTTTGTATTCACATGTTTATTTAAACTTGGCGATGATGTTACAGTACTTCTGGTAAGGTAATTCTCTAAAAGATCGAGGGAAGCTTTGTAGATCATTTGCAGTAGTAATAGAATGGTCACTATATATTCATTTAAGGATAAAGTAGTCTTAAAAATCATGAATGAATTATGCAAAATGTATATTTATTGCATATCACTCACAGTTTTGCACATATTCAATGTAAAAGTGAAAGAATAGCAAGATTTTTAATTCTTCTTTTTAGGAATTTAATTCCTCCTATTTAGGCAAGAAATTTCTAAACTAAGCAGAAGCAAAAGTCTTATTTGTATAATGTGCATGCGTTTACATATTAAGATTTGTCAGTTATGCCAAACAGATTTCAAGCGCGTGGGAAAAGATTTTTTCAAATTTTAGTTTTTAACTCACGTTATTTATGAACTAGCAAATTCGGCGGCCATACGAAATAACCACTGTTATAGATATTATAAATTGTAATTAGAATGATTTGTGCAAAAAGGTGTCTGCTAATTCACACTGAATTACCCAGGGCAGGCGGCGAGGACGCCCCTTTGCTTACTGGCCCGCTGGGTTTCCCCCTTCTACTTGCTTAATTGCTTAAAGCAGAGTGCAATGAAGGAAACGATTGGCGGTATATTTCTTTCTTTGCTCTGGTTTCTTTTTGTCGATAAAGCCGTTTTTGTGCAGCTTTAGCTCCTTTTCTCTCCTCTTCAGTGCTGTATTTTCTAGGAGTCATTCTTAAAAGAAATTACGGTAAGACGCAGTTTTTATGTAAAACAAATGATTGCCAATGAAAACAAATGTTCACCTTCCCACTGACATGCTCAATTTGCGTTCAGTTGTAAACCATTTCAAAAACAGATGATTGCTAATGCAAACAAATGTCCACGTTCCCGTTTAAAATTCTGTTTAAATACAATGTCTGTTAAATACAATAATTTAATTAAAACAATGATAACTATTGAGATAAAATTTATTTTACTATTTGAATGCCGTGGCAACTTCACCCCATTGGCTAGTACAGTTACGCAAGCAACCAATAAATTATCGGCGACAAACAGACAATTAAGCCGCATATAATAAAGATGTAGATATTAATCCAAGCAATCTGAGGTATTTAAATTGCCTGATATTTAAACGTTTATTAAACTGTGCATTAGCAAATGTTTATGTAAATCACAATACTGATATCTCCATTCGCATTATTCTTTGGCAACTTCTGTTGTGACAATAATTACTTTTTCTTTATCAAAAGCATCAGAAGCATATCCTCTAGAAGGCACGGAGAAAAACTGAAGAGATAAAAATGAAGGAAATATCTACCAAAAACAGGAAAGTAAAAATCAGAGAAATCTCATTTAGAAATGAAGATAAAGGAAAAGAACTCACAATTTCGTCCACAAAAGCTATCCGCTCCACTGAGTCCGGTCTTGAGCATCATTGTTTCAAGATGAGTTGGTAAATTATATCAACCCATTCCCTTTCTCCTTACGAAATTCAATTTTGACTGTAGAACAAAGTCTTTCCGTTCGAAAAGACTGCAAAAGAAAACACGAGCAAGTAGGAAAAAGTCCCGCAGTAAAATCATAAAAGTTGCGAAAGAATAACCATTCGTGTGCCATAGACTGAGGAAAGTGAGTTGCAGCTTGCATATATGACGTTATTCCTACTGAGATTTGTTTTTTAGGAATCAAAATTGTCGTACTTGGTCATTATGAAACCAGTTGTAAAGGAAATATATTTGACACCAGATTCCTATATAATTTACATACGAATTAAAACATTATTTTGTCCACAGCGTATTAGACAAATAATATGAAAACTATGTCTTTCACACTCATATTACTCGAAAAGGTAGTTTTTGATAATAACGTTTTGATAGATTTTATTGATAGTAACTGATGCCAAAACATAATTCCGAAATGCGTAGAAAATGTATAGCATTAGTGGTACAGACTCATCTCAAGCAGCCATTAACGATGCTGCCATTAATTAGCTCATAAATATGAATCTGCTGAGCATTATGAGATTAATATATTTTTAATTGTAACTGAAATATTTTGAGAAATGTTGAAAATATAAAGCATGAATTTTAACAGTGACTTGGAACTGCATGGATTTAGTACTTCCCTATTGTATTGAATATATTCAATGTCCATTAAAAGAAACTGGACTATTCTCACGGTTCTGATAGTATAAGATTCTCATTTGCATAAAAAAGAAACAGAAATTGATTTCGTCACATGCAAAGTTTAACTAATATTAGTTTTCGAAGTGTTTGTCATTTCTTAAGGAAACAAATGTAGCAGCAGCTTTCAGACCTTCAGAAATGATTAAAGAAAGGGGAGGTAAGTCATAAAAGAAATTTAATACGTACACTTTAACACTGTGAAAATGGCATGAATTATTCTTTAGACAGAGTGCCTGCTCTATGTAATGTCATACGTTATACACCAAAATATAGACATTTTTACGGGTCGTGTGACATTTCATGTTTTCTTGGAAAGCAAATACGCTGTTCTCCTTTTAGATACTTCTCTTCCGGAAAACATCATTTAAGTTTCTTCAAACGTCAGACCATTAACGGGAACCAGTGATAGAACTTGTAAGAGCAGTGTAAAATATCTCCTGATGAAGAGCAATATAACACAAAATATCAAAATATCAAAGTTCAGGTCATGTGACTAAATAAACTTTTGTTAGGACTTGAGCTCTTCGCTCGAGCAATGTAACTTAAAAAATCTCTCGCTTTTATTGTGTGTGAGCGCGCGTTGCTTCATTAATAAACTGTTGTCGTACATGGTAAGTAAGCTGTAATGTTTGATGACTTATAGTTAAGTAAATTCGGATGTAGGAGAAAATTTAAGAATTCTAATCATCCTAAATTTCATTTTCACTGATCATTAGAACCAAGTGCTTATAAGAAGAAGTGTGGTCACTCTGATTTTATTTCGTTTTAGATGATCATCCAAATCAGTTACTTGTTGCGCTGAATTTGAATTCTTTTCCATGAACTGCGATTACCGTGATCGTATTGCATGAGTTTTGTTGTATAACAGTTCCTTTAGTGCCAAAAAATAAATTTCGAAGTATTATTGCATTCTAAAGATATAATCCTAATTCAATTATTGCTGCAATTTAATATGACATTCTGTGGCAGTACCTGCTACTTTCAAAATTTAAATAACTAATATTTGAATGAATATATTATTCTAAGTTCTTGTACAAGTATTTTGTTCGATACAAGTTTCAGTTTCATGCAATGAAAATAAATGTCTATTAATAATAAATACATAATGAACAATTGTTAATTTCCTTTTGAATCTGTTGAGAGCAATAGAAGAGGTATAGAAATGCATAACCTCAAGTTGCAATATTTTTGCGCTGATGTAAATTTCTGAACGTATTCTACGATTGTTTATGTTCTGAGAATGATACTGTGTATTTCATATATTATTTCAAACAATTAATAGAAAACTATGGAAAGTGAGTTATTATTTTGTTCCATGTTTTGCTTTTGAATGTGCATATTTGGTGTGTACTAAATTAGTATATACAATATTTTAAATCCTATGTAGGTTGCATAATAGTGAGTTTTAGTTGCACGTTTTGAAGGAAATTTATGAATTTTCATTTATGCATAGCTCACTTAGCAAAAGGGAAGAAATATGTTTTGACTGAATTAGCAGAGATACTAGCTGTAGCGATAGGGGAAAATTTTAGAGATTCCTGGAATAATAAAGCTACTATCATCAGTCCCATGGAATTTACGAGTCCATACTTAGGATTCACCAGTCCAGTCCCAGAAGCCACCAACTACCAGTCCCAGGAGTTTACGACAGAATATTTGAACCTCATCATAAATTATAGGAAAGAGCTGGAAGTGGAACAGCATTCTGAGAGAAAAAGCAAGAAAACGAACACTTGTTTCGAATAGAGAAATTAAATTGCAATCTAGCATTATTTCTAGTAGAGCGGGGACCCCGGCGATCTCATTTTCTGTAAGTGTAGACATGCTTAAGCTAGGGGTCAGCAAAATTTATCCTAAATGTGATGAAAGAAATCAACCGTTCTTAAAGTACAAATTTAAAAGTAGATGTTATATCTTGTTGGTTTGCTGTCAACTGGTGTTTAAAAACTAATTGCAAAAAAAAATCTTCTGTTGGTGCTCAGGATTGTGAGAAAGTTAAACACATTCTCTAAATCGTTTCAAATTTAGTGATGCAAAGTTTTGGCAACTGTTTACCCAACACAGAAAAAATCCAGAAAGTACCTGGCGATAATTTTATTTCGACTTACAAATCTATTTCGACGAGTGGCTTATAGAAGCAAAAGCCACGACGTTTGAGCAAATAAAGAATTTGATACTGGCAGTTCAAATTAAGAAAAAGCTCCTGTTGATTATGAAGAACACTTTTTAGTTCACTGGAGTGAGTGGAACAATCCACTTCAGCTTGTGGAAGTATTAGATCTGTATAAAGAAGTTAGATATGTACGAAATAAAAACATTAGGAACCCCCTAAGTTTCAGCAACAAGACGATCTCAAGACCCGCATAGATGTGACGTAAACCTCAATATACTAAAATGTCTCATCAAGAGATAATGCGAAAGATGAAGATCAACCAGCTGTTAGGTGCTATGGCTTAAGGAAGTTAGGTTTAATTAAAACTAAATGCTCCGTCGATTCTCCCTTACTCAAGAAAGCAAAAGTTAAATTCAAAGCTTGTTCGCCTTCGGACATTCTCTGTAGTGGAATCCTAGACGACTCTTTTGAAAGTAAAAATAAGCGGGGAACGGGAACTGCTGTCACTGGATCCATTCATGCTAAAACAAGAGAAACATTATGCCGCCTGAGGGAACGAAGAATAGAATTTGAGGAAAACTATATGAATGTGACCATTGCAGATGATCTTCAGAACGAAATAGAAGTTTATATGACCCAAGCTCAAACTAAATACTCAATGACGATCATTTCGATTAACATTACATTCATAACCTATAGCAAAAGAACTATAGCTATAGAACTCTTTTACGCACTGATTTTTTGGTAGATCTGGAATTGTTTCTGACAATCCAGATCATAGCTGGTATTACCTCAACAACCATAAGCAGAAATTTATCTTTGGTTATGAAATTTTCAGACCATCCTAATGTTCAGAATATAAGGCGAAATTTAATATATTACTGTCAAGAAAAAGTAAAGGAAAAGATCTGTCCAGTTGAGATGTCTTTCAGCCAGGGATACAACCGACTTCCAAAGTCCAGCATTACATTAATACGAGTAGAAAAGCCTCTGTCGTAGTTCCGAGGCATCATATATCTTGTCCAAAGAAAGAAGTAGTAAGAAAGATTGTGAATTCTAATGAATATTAAAACTGTGGAAGAACTGGTTATATTGCCCGAGACTGCAAAAAGCATATTAAAACGTGTTACATATGTGGAAAACGTGGGCATATAAACATAAACTATGAAGAAGATGATATTAAATATTATGACTGTGAAAAAATAGGCTATATATCCCATGCCTTCCCAAAAGCTAGCTTTGCTGTAGATATGTTGTTCGGATCTGCAATGAATATGAAGAAAAGCGCTCGAGATTTGCACTGTTAACTATCGATATGTCTCCACCAAGCTCAAGAGAAATTTGATAACAGGAATAGAAAGATTAAAATATTATCAAAATTACTGAATCCTTGGTAAATACCTATAAAGATAAGAATTTCGCTAATTTGAGTGGCCGAGGTTATCTCAAGAGCCAAGGTGATTTAAATACAGATATTCTCTAGAGGCAGATATCAAGGAAGCCCAGAGTAGTTCCGTTTCATAAGCGAGACAATTCATTCAACTGCTTGGCTTGCAGTAATATCCAAGTGTACTTAATAATATTACTCCAGTTGTGACATCTTAGCAATTCCGTACTCCATTCTAAGTGATTTTGCATTGCAGTGTTTGATTTGCACTAGTTATTTTGAAATAAATATATGACCGGCAGAAGTTCCTTTCAGATTGTATAAAATGTAATTTCAATGTCCCTACCGAGTAATTTGTTGTCATCGCTATTAAATAGCAGAAAACAACAGCATGAAAAGTACATATACGTAAATAATAAACTACAAGTTTTTTTTTGTTTCTATTAATTTCCAATCAGTTGTAAGGTAAGAGCAGTTAAATATTGATACTAAATACACAACTGTTTATCATCTAAATAAAATGCATATGAGTGGCCCTGCATTATTTCACAGAAAATGTGGCAGGCAAATTTTATGTCGTTGCAAATATGAATCATAGATTAAAATGTTTGGGTAAATTTTGTTCGCATAGTTAATACTTAAAACTGTGATTAAAAATGTTTCCTAATATCATGACAAGTAATGACATGATATGATATTTGAAACATTTATCATCAGGAAATTACTCGAAAATTGAAAAGTTCGTCATCAGTAAATTACTCAAAAATTCACTGCCATTTATATTTTTCACATAATTAAACAAGCCTATGACTGATAAATACTTAAGTATAGTGAATTATGAGTTAGAAAGCAAAAGAACAAATCTTTTTCATTTATGATATGCTAATGATAAGATTTATTTTTATGGATGCACAAACCCAGTGTATAATAATTTTATTCTTTTACAGAAAGTTATTCTACTCCTTACATTTTTTTAAACTTTAAAAAATATAAAAAAAAATTTCTTCGAAGATTTAAAAATAAAGAATTTTTAATTATTCCATCTGTTAAGTAACAAAAATAATTTAAATTATTCCTTCTGAAAATCTAAACATTTTATTTCTTTCAACTTTCTATGTTTGTTACTTTAGTCTTCTTTTGCGTTTTCGTTTAGAACTTTAGTATATCTACAAATTTAGTCTAAACTCTGCAGAAGAGAAAAATCACCTTCCTTAAAATGTTATGCATTATTCGAAATGCTAGTTATGAATGAGGAGGGCATGTAAAGGAAACCGGTTTTAGCACATATACTTTGTAGAAGTTTCTAAAATGTTGCATAAATTCTAACAAGCAATAAGCTCATATTTAATTAAAATGTTGAGTACAGAAGTATTCTCATAGCCAGGTTGATTGCTGTAAATTTAGAAAGCTACATGAAATAAAGAACCTAGTTTATTTTATTCAGCGAACCATTTCTTCCCATCTATAGGTCAAAATCCAGCAATTTAGACATACAGGTATGCTTTACAGAGCGACGAATCGATCGTTCTTCACGATCAAAATTCATTTGATCACAGCTACTTTATTTCAGATTATGGACTAGAGAAATCTTTCAACTGGAATAGAAATCCACGAAATTCAGTACATAAGAAACAATATAAAACTATGTTTCGTGCACAAATTATTTTAAAACTAAATTTAATTCAAGTAATTAAACTTCTTTTCTTCACTAAAAAAGTGAAATTTCTATATTCACTGTCTACAATGATGAACTCTAGTTTACCCAGTATACATTGCATCTCAAAAACAAACCTTTAGGAAAACCCTAATGAATGTAATTAATCTGCATATTAAATGAGTTATATATTACTCTACGTGTGAAAGTTATATGTATATATATATATATATATATAATTCAAAAAATCGGATGACATATTAAATTGTAACGAAGAGGCTCGTGGACGTGGCCGAGTTTAGAAGAGGAAAGGTACTAAAATTGACATACCATTTAAGTTTTGGGCTTTAAACCTAAAATCGGTGTAAAAAATCAATACATTTATGCAGGTATGTAAATAATAATCTATTTTCAGCCCAAATGCATGCTAATTTGATGAAAATAGTTGAATACATTTGGCAAACTTCTATTTGTTTAGAATTTTGCAAATGAACGCTGTAAGACACGAAAGCCTAAAACCAACATACCAAAAAATAAAGTTAGCTAAAATTCAGTCAGACACCGAAACAACTTTTTTTTAACTTACAATCACATAACATTATTCTTCAGCAATCACTTTTATATTTTAAAAGTTATATTTAAGAAGCCTATAGGACCTATCATAATGACAATCAGACTTCTGACAATGGAATCATTCATAAAGAAAATTCACATAAAACAATGAAGAAGTAAACTTACAACAAACTGAACTTGACCTACGTACAATAATCACAAATATAACTGTCTTTCTCAGCACCAGCAAATTCTCTATGTGCCCAGTCCTCACAAGATATGCCCTGCACCCATTCTTCTCCTTTGTTATCTTGAGAATAAAATCTTTAGTAAAAAATGCATTTTGAATCGTCGCTTGTAGGGGCACTCTCACCGAAATCTTCATCTGATGATGATGATGACCCATCATTTCTTGAGAATTGCAGTTTTCTCTTCGTGCATGACATGCATTTAGGCCCTTCTGCTTGCAATGGTTCTCGTAGTGTTGCTTCAGATTTGTAACCTATTCTGCCTCCTCTCTCCTTTTCGCAATGGCAGAAATTTCCATCAGTTTTGTTACAGATAATTCTGGATATCTCTTTAAAAATAGGCGAAGCCAAGATTTTCCTGCCATAATATCATTGAAAGGATGCTTGGCATTATTTCTAGCAGCAAGTTACAATGCCATTCTACGTAGACTCTTTCTTGTTAAACCAAAGAATTTAGTCTCCTTAGTCAAACAGTAGCGAACAAGTTCCTGCTTCAATTCTGAATCTTCGGTGTTTGCAATTAGCAGCTTCTTCTGGAGTAACATATGTTTCGTCAGCTAGCCTTCTTAGTGTTTTCTAAGGCGCCTGGAATATATTTGAAGCCTTCAACCAGCCCATTTCAAGTTTTCATCCACCTGTACAGCCTTAGCCATATTACTTGAGTCCCATTACTTGATTTTACTTCCTTATTATGAGGAGGTTGATGCTGTGACGTACACTCATGTCCAGCATTATCTTTACATACCCAAAAATGATGATATTCAATGAAATATCGAATCAATGTGATCCGTATTTGCAGGGAATGTGTGAAAACCCAGCCTAATTAGAATTATCCAATCAAAAGTAATCAAACGGTTTGTGATATGCAAATCTAGGCGTTACGTCATCCAAGGGTGAATCAAGCGCTTTGCGCAAACTGAATATTTGAGTGAATTTCTGCAACATATTGTTTGATTTCAGTGTGTAGGGACTCAAAGCGGTTTGTTATGGCTTCGAAGTATCATTTGGAAGAATCCGTAAAGTGGCGAATTATCGGCCGTTTAGAAGCAGGGCAGTCAATCATGGAAACAGCCAAATGTCTGAATATTTCAAGACAGACAGTCTCTAAGCTATGGAAACAGTTTCAAAATGATGGAAGTGTTGTAAGGAGGCCTGGACAAGGTCGGAAACGAATGACAACTGCTTCTGAAGATCGGTATCTGGCATTAACTGCCCGTCGTAACAGAAAGGCTACTGCTCGCCAGTTAAGTTCAGAGCTTGCAGCCGCCACTGGAACTGTTGCATCACGGCAAACAATATACAGAAGGCTTAATGAAAAAGGCCTTTATGCCAGAAAGCCAAGGGTATGTGTTTTACTGTCTTCACAGAAAAAGAGGGATCGCTTTAATTGATGTAAAGAACATCAAAACTGGACTGAACATCAATGGTCCCATGTTCTCTTTACTGATGAGTCGCGGTTTAGTTTAACTGGTGATTCTAAACGTGTTTACATCTGGAGGGAGTCAGGAACACGAAATGATCCCTCGAACATTGTGGAACGTGATCGTTTCGGTAGTGGAGGCGTGATGGTATGGGGTGTAATAATGATCGATGGACGTACACCCCTACACGTGTTCAGCAGCGGATCTGTGACAGGCCTGATATATCGGGATGAGGTCTTAGATCCTTATGTAAGACTTTTCAGGGGAGCATATGGACCTGACGTTTTATTTATGGTGATAATGCCCATCCACATCGAGCAAACCTCGTTGATGAATTCCTTGAAAGTGAAGACATTAAGCGAATACCTTGGCCACCAAACTCTCCTGACGTTAACCCGATAGAGAACTTATGGGACTACCTTGGAAGAGCAATTGCACGTATACATCCTCCTCCTAGAGATGTAAATACTCTGAAGACGGCATTTCTGGAAAAGGGGAGAGTAATTCCCCAAACTGTGGTTAATAAAGTTATTTCCAGCCTTAAAACACGTTGTGATATGTGTGTACAAGTCAGGGGAGATCATATTCCATATTAAATTCGTAAGACTTAATTCTTTTTCTGAATCCTTCCTTTTTTTCTTAACTCTCTTTGTCACACTTTATTACCATTTTTATTGTTTCATGCTACAATTTTATATCATATGAGGTGATCTTCAATTTTTTCTTTTGCATTTATGTGTCATCATGTTATGTATGATTCCACGAAAATTCATTAAATTATAAGTCATAGTCTCTGAGAAATCCGTGAATTTATGCATGTAAACATAATTTTGGACATGAGTATTTCAACCATCTGTGGACTTAAACAATAAAAAATAAGAAAAGTAAAATCAGTTAAACAATTTGTAATTTCATTCAGGTGTGTCGGTTTATATAACACCATAATCTTCATTCCTAAGCCTGTTTCACTAGCAATGATTAGTAATTAGCAAAAAAAGCTATAGTGATTTGAAAAGTTCAATATTCAAAAAACAAAATAGTTTAATTAGATAAATTTTTTACCTGCGATTTCTTAGAACAATACTCTTTCGAAGATAACAAAATGAAAATTTCAGCGCAAACAAAAACCAACCACAGTTCACTACAACACAATACAAGCTGAGAACTGGTTCCTATAACTTTAAATCAAGCTTCAGCACGCAGTAGAACTGCTTTATGTTTCTTCTGACTAGGTGGAGCACAGTATGGTGGAAAAACACTGATATACCTGTTTATCGTACCTATCTCGGTTTTGGTACCTCTCCTCTACTAATTTTAATTAGTTGGCAAACATTTTCATTGTCTACACAAAATAATTTGGCGTAGCAAAGCGCGCCTGCTCTAGAAATGTTTGCATTTCTTAAGACAGCAGTAAGTTGATAGAACCGAAGCGAAAAGCGGATGCCGCGTTTTCAGGAAGGGCAATTAAGTTAAGAAGAGGGGTATATTTATAATAAACGTTTTCAACATTGGCTGGTTGAATTTTATGCCTTATCATCGTTGTGTAAGAATCATATAATGGCTATTAATTTTTTTTAATTTATTATAAGCATGACGTTTTAGGGAAGAAAAAAGAAATATTCAAATTAAAATCGAATGATAAAGAATTATTAAATATAAAAACTAGTATTGTGTTTTGCATATTTTTATCTTCCTAGATATGTAAGATATAGATGGTTGCTGTGAGAAATAATTGACAATCTTAAAATTAACTATTCTAAATTTTGTTTTCTCTCTCTAAATTTATCTGATCTCCAAAATTCAAGATCTTTCCAGGCTTAATGCCGATACCTCTTGTCCAAACAAAATAATTGTAAACCAAAACTTTTATAACTCGTACTGAAACTTTTGACACCCTCCCTTCTTCCTCTGGATTGCAACAACCCTTTTTCGCTTACACGTTCCTCCTGGCAATACGATCCTCATCCACACTGCTGCTTACTTGCTTAAGATGATGTATACTTTGAAACCCGTGTACATGGAAATTATTATATTTAACTGCGATTTAAAAATAATATCTTAATTTAATATTTATCCCAAGATCAGATCTCAGTGATGAGCAACAAACTTAAGGTATTTTATTTATTCTTTCTGTACTATTAACCTAGGGCTTAGAATAAGCAATAGTGGTAAGCATGTAAAAGAAGTTTCACTTTGATAATAAGAAATAATAAACGGAATTACAAGTTGTACCTCTTCTCCCCAAGCACAAGCATTGTAAAATAAATATTTCTTATTAAACTAGAATACTTTTCACATAAACGTTTACAAATATTTTTAAATTTCAATTTCTGGTTTTCAAATGTAATTTATTTTCATGAAAGGAACTAATTTGCAACTTTTATATGACGAGGAGCTTTCAGTTCTGATAAATTTTAAAATATTCAACAGGATAATGCAACAAGATTTGTGTCTCCTGTTTAGAAGAAGAAACAAAAACATTTTGTTGGAGTAGGTGATACATATTGTTGTTGTGATCGTGGCTTGTTTCACAGTAACATATGAACAAGTCCACGAAGTTCATCACGGCAAGGAGAGCAAGGCTGCACCTGTCGTTTGGAAAAGCCTTAGGCACCATACAGGTGACAGTACGACTTCGCTTAATTCAACCTCGAATTTTGATGGAGAGTACACCAGCAGGCAATCTAGATTCTGGCAAGAACCATTCCAAAGGCAGACGCCAGACCCCAACGCTGACATTCGAATGGTAGAAGGTAAACTTCACTCCAGAGAATCTGTTTCCACCGTTTCCATCCACTGGCAAGATGTCTTGCATCACATTAACTGAGTAATGCAGTTGGACTGATCAAAGGCATATGGATTGGAACAAAACTATGAATACGAAGCAGGCGTGCTTCTTTACGTATGGTGTTCATCAAAATTATATTCCCAGATGTCTTTGAAACTCTTGGAGTATGTGGGACATCGGTTAGGCGCGGTTCTTCCAAATTTCTCTGGACAACACCGTCGGTCTCTCTCTCCCAGTTTCGTGAGTCTGCCGACTCTTGGTACTTTTCGATAATCACCGCTCAACTTCCTTTTTTGAATTATACAGATCACTGTTGATTCTGGGTAATTGAGCTCGTTAGATATGCTCCTTAAGGATCAGTCTTTTCTCTGACACCCGACGATTGAACCATTTTTCAAAAGCAGGTAACTCTGCATTTCATGACATCTTGCATTCGATTAAATTCAATGTTGTTTCCTACATGATTTTCAACGGCGGAGGGCGTGACGTATATCAACACCACAGACATCGGTATTTTCGTGGGTGTCAAAATACTCATTGTGAAATAGTGCTGTTTATCAACAGAGATTATTGATAGAGTTGGCCCTGGTGGAACAGCAAAACATTTCATAGGATATTTAATGGATAAGCACTTAGACTAACATAGGAATATTATGTATCTTCGATGTATTTAAAATGTATAAAAAAAAGGGTAATGCAATTCTATAAAATATTTAATAATTTTAATTAAATATATTGTAGAAACATTAGATCACTTTTAAAAGCAGAAGAATAAGCAACGCATTCGCCAGGAATCGAACTACCTACCTCTTGGTTACGCGTCGAGCGTGCAGACCACTACATCACGAAGGCATGCAAAGAAGGCGGGAGAAATATCTTATAATATAATGAACAAAAAGTATATTTATTTAAATCAATCAGATTAAAAAGTTAATAAATGATATTGATGAGAACTACATCTATTGCTTTTAAATAATTTAGTTCCTTAAGTAAGAGCAGACAAATTAAATAGGAAAGTATACGGAAATAAATTAAATACGACAAATTAAATACGAAAGTATAATATATTACGCTATGCCAAATGGCAACAGACTCGAATGAAAAGAGAAACAACGCAAAATCGTGTTCCTAGACTAATGGCCCTTCTAAGCTATAAAAACATTAAAAGGAGATTTTTGATTTTTTAAATAGCTTACGTAATCATGAATAACTAATTAATATCTGTCACTGAAGCCTAAAGAATAGGATTAATAAATATGGAAACAACATCAGAAAAAGAACACAACAATATCGTAATCGAACGTTAAAAATCGTAATCAAACGTTATTTACAAATTCTTAAGCAGAAATAATTCAAATTTTACATTCAAAATTGTATATTATTCCTGCGACACACATTACCACTATTTGTTTTATTTCAAATTAGAGATCCTGTCTGATAAATATATATTTGGATTGTCAGAATGTCTTTTCTACATCAAATGAGATGACATCAGGATATTTGAACTAATTTATTTTATACAATTAAAGTGAATCTTTGACTAAAAAATCTATTCCAAGAATTTTTCTAATGTTTTTAATGCATTAAAAATCCTGATTTGATGCGGTAATTTCTACATATTTTAAACGACACTTTTTTTTTTTATTTCACCAGAATAAAATTTAAATGAATGTAATTCTAAGAGATATATTTCGTTTCCCAGTATCTTTTAAACACAGAATTTTTTTTTTAAATACTTAGAAATAAATGCTAATTTATTCTACACTTTGGGTGCTTTTAAAAAACATTTTAGCCCTTTTTTAGGGCAGAGATTTTATCATTCGACAAACTTTGACGAATTTTGCAATTACACCGGAATTTTTGCAGTGTGAATTTACATAGTAGAGTACTATCTGTGGCTTTTTTCTTGAACGCTTGAATTTTATAACGACCTTTTAGAATAATTTTTATTTTTCTTTCTTTCTTTACTTTGTTTTAAAAAGAAGATCAGTTCCAGAAAAAAAGTGTCTTCTGCTTTCTTTGACAGTTTCGCATTTGAATCATGAGCTAAGCATATTAATTGAAGGTGGGAAAAGACTTGAAGGGCTTTTATCTTTTTTTTTATACAGATTCCTGCATTGTTTAAAAATAACATATTTCTTTCGAGGTTTTATTTCATCTTGCCACTGAAATGCCAATGAATTCCCTATCAGCTCTGCCTTTATAAAATTCAATTTGTCGGGTGTCAAGCACCAATTGTGATACTAACAGTTAAGCTTCCCATTGCTTCCTGGACAAATGTTGCCCCACTAGTGGTTGAGAGGGTACAACCAGCGAATGCTGGGAGTTTGGTTTATGTTGGAATCGATCACTGGTGAATGGTTGACTTCATCGTTCGTTCGACCAGAAAGTCCTGCAGGAAAACATCTCTCTACTTATGTAGATAGTTGTCGTAGATTTGTCATTTTCAAACAAACTAGCGTAACCTCGACAAATATCCAGATAACTTTCATCGTAGTTCTTGTCCTAATTCAGTTCAAAAAGATGGTTAGGTTAGGTTATTCAATTATGGCAAAGCACACGAAGGCTATCTGCCTAAAGGGAGGAATGCCTTCGTGGAGGACTTTCTAAGGGAAACTGGCTCGTATACACGTTACACATGGGGAAAACCACGAAAACGCCCATGCAGCCAGCCCGTTCGCGGGAATCGAACCTCGGACCGAACTACCAGTGTTCAGCGTCTTTACCGCTCGGCCGCTGGTGGGCCAGTTCAAAAAGAGGTCGAGCTTTTAAAGTTACATAGGTCCCTTGAAAATTCTTATTTTTAGATGATGACTCAACACATTTGCAAAAAAGAGCTGGTTGCTTTCTTTCTCTAGTTTTTTATTTTGTATGTTTATGTTCAGATGTTTCTCGGCATTGGTGTACAAAATGTATTTCCCCTCCCCAAAAAAATCGTTCAAATTTTGCGCTATTTTGTAAGGAAAAAAAATCATCTATTGCGAAAGCATCGCCTCCTTTCCAATCCTCTCATAAAATCTGTTAACATATTACTTATGCTATAAGGCATTTTTTCCGCCTTCATAGCATGCTTCGTGGTGTATGGTGTAACGATCAGCATGCTCGGCACGTATTCGAGAGGTCCGTGGTTCGAGTCCTAGCATTTTTCACATCTCCTGCTTCCAAATATATCCTATTGTCTCTACAGTGGCTCCCGAACTAAGAAGGTGGTGGATGATGACTCTCCACCACAACGATTTGGCGATTGGGTACTCTAATTCCCAGTCGCACTTTAAAAGGGGGTGTATATAAGGTATGTCTCATGCCTCTGTAGCATGCCCTCGTGGTGTAGTGGCCAGTACTCTCGACGCGTATTCGAGAGGTAGGTCCGTGGTTCGAGTTCCGGGGAGGGCATTGCTCATTTTTCATCTCTTCTGCTCCAAAATAACCTAATGACTGTACAGTTTTATAACGCCCCTTTAAAGTTATTATTACCTTATACAAGTGATAGTGGAATTATTCTCATTTGCAATATTACAATTTAACTCATGTAGTTGTATTGACAAAGACTATTTTTTCTCAATTCTTTCCAAATTTACCTATGATTACTCCTACAAATTCAATGTATTCTCGGATTTAATGCCTGAAATACTACGATTACTAAGATGCAGACTTTATGATGCGAATAATAATATTAAACGTACAAAAAGTGGAAGTTAACAGTTAATATTTTAAATTTTTTAACAAACATTCCATTTTCCATCTCTCCTGCTTCCAAATTACCTAATGTCTCTACAATGTTAGCTTCTACTTTAGGTGTCATAAGCGTAAGCGAATTAAAACTCGAAATTCTGCTATGAAAATAAATTCATTGCTACCATATATCTAATGTGTTAACTGATTTCGTGCATATTACAATATTCGAGATGATCGTACTTTTTCTCCTCCAATCACGAAGTTTGGCGCATGTGTACTTCCACGACCAATGAGCAATTAGTTCGAACTGCACCCAACGAATAGAGTCAATTGTGAACAAACCTGCAAAAAAATGCACGGATTGTTAGATTGCCTTGCTTCTACGAAAGAATACAAATGAATAACTACTGAAGATCCGTTTAAAATACTTTATCTAACTAACTAAAAATGCTTGAGCAAAGCTAACATTTGAAGTAATATAAGAAAGAAATAAAAAAACATGCAAAAAGAATCAAAATATTCATTAATGTCAAACAAGCTTTTAAAAATTGTGCGAAATCGAAAAAATATTGCCTTCTTTTTTCTGACCTTTCAAACTAATTAGGAAATTACTCTTCCTTTGTACCAGAGATAGGTGTATTTTCTAAGGGAAGACTGATTTCTCGAAGGTTGTTGAAGTGCTTTAAGTTCGGTGAATTATATTCACGTAATGTATTTTGTATTAAAATTCATTTTCTATTCATTATTTATAATATATAACTTTAAAATAAAAATACTTGAATGGCGTGCTAAAATATTTTTGAAGAGAAACGAAGTAAGTTAATTTGAATATAAGTTTATTAGCTGCTTTTGAATACAATCCATATGCTAAATTATCATAAATGTGAAATGAAATAAATGAATATTACCATAAATGAAAATTTCTTTTCAGTTTACTAGTTAAAATAATTTACTTTATAAGGTATTTCTCCCATCTTCGTAGCATGCCTTCGTGGTGTAGTGGTCAGTACACAGTATTCGAGAGGTTCGTGGTTAGTGTACCGGTGAGAGCATTGCTCGTTTTTCATCTCTCCTGCTTCCAAATGATCAAATATCTCTAAAACCTAAATAAAAATATATGAATGATGAACTAAATTATTTTAACGGTCACCAAAATAGGTTTATTAAGTTTATTTTATGTTCTCGTTGAGCTCGCAGGCTACCAATCCGCTGTTACATTCACTCCTATTAACCTATCTCTTTTTCCTTTAGCTTTATGGCGAACGCGAAAACTGGCGGTTTTGGGTGGTACTTCCACGTCGAGTTTGAGCAATTCTTTGACTTGTTATTTTGGCTTTGTGTAGCGCCGACGTTTGTGCCAAAAATGCGCAGCTACACAAAGCCAAAATAACAAGTCAATGTATTGCCCAAATCCATGCACATATCTACCTATTTTCGTTTGAAAAAATCAGAGACTTGCACAAACGCAACATTACGCACTGACGTGACTTTGTCCATGTATACATCGATATATTTTCACTTAAAAATCGAGCACCCAATGCTCCAATAGAGACAAACAAAAATATATAATTTCAAGCACTTTAAATCAGACAATGAAATAACATAAAAAAGGCCCTACGTACTACTATGGCATCTACGCACTACACAACGGAAATATCCACTTATATTATTTAGAAATTTCTGCGTCTTCAGTCTGTGACATACAAAATTTCTTAACAGCATACAAAATCTTTCCTCAAACCATGTTCCCTTTCTAATGGAACGCTTTATATGAGACCATTTGAACCTTTCTTGCGACAAACCCATTCAAAGCCATCTGAACAAAGCTTTACGTTCGATCATACGCATTTCCTTCGTATAAACAGGACACTTATAATTCCTTTGAATTACATCCAACAAAGTTGCTTTTTTCTGTCCTCAAACACTTCAAGAAACAAAAAAAAACAAAACCTTCCCCTTTTTCTCGTTCTATATCATCCATCAGTCAAATTCACTGCAAGCACACAGCCAATGCCAATTACGTCATAATATTGTTTCCATAACATTCAGCTACTCAGGTTATTATAAATGAAACAACAACTTGGCGATAATCCAAGGGGCACCCTTAAATATAGGCTAACCAGCTTTATTATTAAGCTTCGTTTTTTTCGTACTCGCCGTATGCAATTCAACAGCAAAACTAAAAAATCTTAAAGCCGCATAGTAGTATATGTTTAGAATTCCCGATGCAGCCTTAAGTGTTGCCATACATTTTTCTGTTTTTATTTTTCAGTCTTTCCTCAATTCTACATAGCAAAGTTCAATTTTCGTACAAAGATGGTAAGGTTTACAAAGTAGGAAAAATATAAAAAAACAAATTCAAAATTCAAAATTCGGGCGTCCAGCTGCCCGTGTTTGGGTGGAGGACTGCGCTATTCAAAATTTGACAGCTCTAGGTAACATTTATTTTTCACATTATGAGAACTGTACATATTATTCCTGCAGATTCTTTATTATTTAATTCTTTTTAATTACAGTAGAGGACGATAATATTTTGTGGCAATAGTTTTAAAAGATATTCAACGCATTAAAATGATTCGTTTCAAGAATGCCGTTTCGTCCGCTTCAAGAACATGCCGTTTTAAGACTAATATCTCATTTATTAGCTGCTTTTAAATATAATCCATGTGCTAAAATCGTCATAATTTTTTAAAAGAAATAAATTAGTATTAGCATAAATTATTCATTCATTTTCTGTTTTTACCTATAATAAATAAGTTCAGTAAAAAGATATGATAGCCGCTATAAAATAATTTTACAAGAAATGGAATAAGTTAATGTTGAACAAGTTTATTAGTTGTTTTTAAAAGATAATCCATATGCTAAATTTACCATAACTGTTAAATGAAGTGAATTAATATAAGGATAAGAAACAAATACTTGAATATGTAAGTTAGAAACATCCATAGCTTAGTCTTTCCACTTTTATCAATATTACATTACGTTACATAATCAGGTCACTTCTTATCAATGGGGTTACGAAAATGCTAGCTTTCAGCCATGTTCCTCCTCTATATTCCGTAAAACATTTTATCAAATTCAATAAGGCAGGGCTTAACTGTTAACTGAATGACACATAAAAGTGCTCCTTTATTTTATTTCTATAAACTTGTGAATAGTATAATTCAAAACACATCATTTTTATGATGTTTGTAACTGGTCAGTTTTGTCAGCATTTGCACAAGCACTGGAATTAACAAAATCTTGTTGTGTGCGTATGGGTTCTTAACAGATTGAATGCTACCATTTCTGATGATAATTTGATGAAACTTATTTTATATCTCTTTAATGTTTTTGCTCTCTCCGGCCTTATATAGTTTTCATCCCACCGCCGAGATATTTAGTACTTACAGCCTCTCGAAATCACTGGAAGGCATACGAGAGCATCAATTATAGTTAATCAGTTACAATGTCTATTATAGCTATAACAAAAATGTGGCCAGGAAGTCGCCGATAGTCGCCAAACTTGCGATTATCTGGCAACATTTTGGTTCGGACCCAAAATGTCGCCATCTGGCCGTTTGGCTACAGTTCAGTTACAATACCCATTATAGCTATAGCTATATTGGTCCGGTCCCAAAATGTCGCCAGATGGTCGCCAACTTTGGCTACAATTCTAATGGACATTGTAACTGAATTCTAGCCGAACTTGGCGACCACCTGGCGACATTTTGGAGCCGGAGCCAGACCAAAATGTTCCCAGATAATCGTCAAGTTTGGCGACATTTGGCGATTTCGTGGCGACAAAGTTAGCTTTTAAAAGCGTTACCAAAATTTTGGCGACAATATTAGTCGTTGAAAACCGTTGCTACTTTTGTGATATCTCGCCAAATTACTGAGATAGAGGACTCAGTGTTAAATAAACTTGTCCGTATATTGGTATGTTTTTCGGCAGAGCATCTTTTCTCTAGATTTTGCTGTTACATTAGGCAGAGGATTTCATATAAAATTTGACGAAAATTATCCATACATGTATAAAATTCGTAACATGCTTTTATAGCACTCTGCTTCAATTAGTGTGGAAAAAAAATTTTGTAATCATAGTCTGCTAAAAGCAAAATGCAGGTTTACTCTGCTGTGATTACAACAAAATTGCTATAGCCAATCTCAGGAAATAAATCGTTCGCTAGTTACAAATCGTTCCTCGAATTTACAAAAGCAGTTTTGTTTTAAGCTAAACCGTTTATAGAAAATCACCAGAAACAGTAACATTTTTATATAAGTTTTATGTAAATCTTTTAAGCCCAAATAATTTTCATTATCTCTGAATTAGTTAAATAAATATGATACATTCTGATAAATTGCCGTGATAGTGATTTTATCCTCCTTTTATTTTCAGGATTTCAGATGTAAAAAATAACATTATATATCAACATATGCTTTGAGTATAAAAAACATTTAATTACGTACTGAAGAATTTTACGCATTTGAAAAATACCTTTCAGTATCAAATAAATCCGAATATTTCCTCTTAAATCCCAAATAAACTACTTTTTAAAGTGATGGCTATTTACTTTCAATCAGTGCTTAAATTCCATTCTCAGTAATACATTTATTTCATGGGATTTCTTCGCTTATGATTTTAAGAGCTAACTTATCTCTTATATGCCCCTTAATTGGTTTTCATTCATGAAGATGTTCTATTTTTATAAATCTTACTTGGACTGTACGAAATATTTATGCATATTTTTATGTACGAAAATTTTTATTTGCTTGCCGATGATTAATCGAGAATTCATTGCTTCAATAATAGACTGCAAATCAAGATATTTTATTCTTAGCACTTTCAAGTTCAGCTCCCTGATTAAATATTTCTTTTTTAACTTTGTGAAAAATTCCTGAGCGGAAAAAAGGCTTTAGCCACCTTAGCTAAATTTTGCTGTGAGGATTAAAAGGAGCTAGCTAGCTTGTGTAGCTCCCGTTAACACGTAGTAAAAATACGTTTCTAAGTTTCTGGGAATTTTTTGAAAGCTAATTAAAATATATTTCTTACGCTTTTTTGTTACGAATGCTTGCTATTCAATTTACAAAAATTTCATACTTCTAAGAAGTTATCAAACGCCAATTATTACCTAAAATGAAACAAAAAAAACCTCACAAAGTTAAATATTACCTGATCAGAATTTTTGTAGCTCTAACCCGTTAAGTGAATTGATACGAGTTAAGTGAATTCATACACGCGAACATTAGTCAAAGGATATAAAAAATTAGTTTGCAGAACGGGAAAGTGAATTTTAGATATGTATGTATGTATGTACAGTAGAGGACGTTTTATGGTAAACCATTGTAATCTACAAAAACATCTTGCACATATATTATTCAAGCGTTTATAAGTAAAAAGTATCACATTTAAGTTCAAAACGTTTTTAAGCTACTTATATTAACTCATATTTCATTGATGAGTTCATTATTAGTCATGCATTCCAGACTAGCTACTGTTAATTGATATTGATCTCAATCCGTGGAATTTTTGACTGTAAGGCCACGTAAAGAATGTTACTTATCGTGTAAGTGTTTGAACATTTTCCAGAATTAAAGAATTTAAATGATACAGATATGTGATATAGAGTGGTATGCTAGGATGTATTCCAGAAGATTATTTAACAAATAATAAAGAAAGTAATATACAGTAGTTAAAAAGTAATAGAAGTATAACTTTCTCGATTAAAGATAGTAGATTCAAGAAAATGCTGATTTTTCATGGAAGTACGTTTGTTTTATGATATATTTTTAAACAGCACGTAGGGTTCCTCCCTTTTATTCTGTCAAATTAAGTGACGAGGAACCTAGTAAACTGGTAAGCGAATAATCGCTTAAGTCCACAAAAAGAAACATAAATTCAAGAAGGGACAATGACCCTTCATTTGCTCAAAATAAGATTAAAAGTCGGCCCCTTTCTTTGGGCTTACGAAACAGCCTCCACTTGAGCTTAAATTCAAAATTTAAGAAATAAGAACTGAGTAATGACTAACTAAAGAGATTTAGCCGAAACTATTGTTTTTGTTTACAATTGTGTTTAACAATTGTAAACAACTGTAAACAAGTTGGACTGTAATATTAAATTAGCCAGAAAATTATCAAAAGGCATGTAATACGGCGGAGCGTAAGAACAGCTTAGAGAGATGTAGCCCAAAGGCAAACGCGAGCTTTCAGGAATCCTAACTCTCTTCGTCGATGTAAGGTGAACTTGTCTTAAATACTATTCTCCTTCACATTTGCATTAAATGCGATTCTAAAATCCCATTCTGATAGGGAATTGTAAGTTGAAGCTAGGAAAGATACATTAACTTACAATAACTGTTATAAAATTAAAATATACCTTACAAGCATTACTACAATTATCTATTATTTTGTTGATAAAAGACTCGCCGTATACTTTTCTGGGAAAATGATTTCTTCCAAGACATAGCTCATCGTGATAATAATGCCATGCTAGCAAGGGAAAAGGAGCTTTGTTAAATTCTGCCCCATTTTGAATAACCATTTAATTAATCATTGGAGTGCAGTTCAATATGTGTTTTACTTTCTCGCTTTAATTCAAATCCTCCTGCTTCAATTACCGTCTTCTGATATTGGTTTTTCTAAGTTTAAAAGATCTTCTAAGAGCGCAGAGTATTGCGGGTTTTCCAAAATTCATATTACCTGCAGCGTTTAGTTCGTATACACAATAAAATTATCAATGTTTCGAATATATATTAACCACACTAATGAACATATTTGTGTTTATAATTACTCTTAATAAATGCTGAAGTCTATTGTGAGATCATTGTGAGAATGTATATGAAGAATTTAAAATGGCATAAAATCAAACATGACATCCGAATCGATTGAAGAACTTTAACTATTGTGATCGGATGTTATTCTTTTGTCTTACGATATAATTCTTTTGTCTTATTTTTTGTCGGTTCAGATACGAGGTCTGATTTTATGCCATTTTAAATTCTTCACATGCATTCTCAATGATTAATGTAATTCAGCATTTATTAAGAGTAATTATAAATATATATGCACATTAATGGGGAGGAGACATATTTAAAACATTGATAATATTGTTCTGTATACGAACTAAACAAGATTGCAAGTAGTACAAATTTGTGAAAACTTATAATACTCTGCTATCTTAGACGGAATCCAATATCAGAAGACAGTAATTAAAGCAGGATGATTGGAATTAAAGCGAGGAAATAAGACAAGCATTGAATTATACTCCAATGATTCATTCAATCATTAATTTAAAATATGGCAGAATTTAGCAAAGCAAGCTCCTTTTCCGTTGCAAATATGGCATTATTATCACGAAGAGCTATGTCGTAGAAGAAGTCGTTTTCCCAGAAAGGTATATGACAAGAAATCGTTTTACCGGCAAAATATTTGAAGATTCTCTAATTAACAAACTAATACGATATAAAATTTACAGATAATTTAAGCAATATCGCATAAATCAAGAGTGTTCCATGAAAAATTAGCATTTTATTGAGCCTGTAATCCTTAACCGAGAAAGGTATACGTTACCTCTTTAGCTTGAATTATATTATTTTGAGTTACTGAAATCCCCCTTTTATTCAAATACTATTATATGTGTTTCTATTACGATAAACCCAACTCTTACTATAATTACTGTTGAAGCCATATATCAAAACAATTTTTGTAGTGTAGACCACTTAACAGTGGCATCTTTCTATTCTTTTGTATAGTATAATTTTGACGGAATCCACTTTTGTACAAGAAACGTTACAGTTGATACTTCAATAACTGAAAACAGAAGACATCATTACAGGTAATCTTTAAGCGCGTAATTTAATGACAGTTTTAACAAAACTAAAAATATTTATGCTTCGAGTAAGTCAATTCTTAAGACAATATGTGTTGCCATCGTCTGAAAGTAAAATGAATTCACCTGTCAACATTATTCTAATAATATAAGGTTTAGAGTTCATGAGAGTAACGTAGTTATTTTAAATGCACAGCATCTAGCCTTGCTCGCATTAGCAAATTAATGGGCATCAAGTTGACAGCCATAGCATTCCTAACTTGGTTTCCGCCATTTATAAAATTGAGACAAATACGTTTTCCACTTTCATTGCCTCAAGGGTGTAATTAGATGGAAATTTGAAAATGATTAAAATAAATGCGTTCAATTGGTCTTTTAATGAAAAGGCTGAAAGCTTATCTAGCTGTTAGATTGCCAGATAAAGCTCTAAGAACATGAAACCTTTTGATGAGCTGTAATTAGTTTTGCAATATAAGTGAAAATAAGAACGTAAGTATATAAACAAAGACAATTAATCATATTATATACAAAAGTTTTATAAATTAGTTTAAAAAATCTCATTGGTTTATAGTAATTTTGGAATACTCGCACTAAAAACATTGCAGGGGGAAATAAGATTGTTGCTAAAAGAATCATACTTCTGCCAGATATTACTCGTTCTACTCTTGAGTACAAAGTATCAAATTATATAAACTAAACTGGAAATGAGCTGAAATTGGAAGAGACAATATATGGAAACTTAAAAATGATTTGTTAGTGAAGAAACTGAAAACACTAAAATAAAAACATTTCTTGAAGAACATCACAAAGGAGAACGTCACAGCGAGCAAACACGTTTCGTTTTCTGCAACTCCTTTCAGATTATATAAATGTACACTGCGAAAGAAAAAAAAGGACACTTCTGTATCTCCGGTTCTACTAGGTAGATTGACGAAATTCAAACTGCGTTTTTCATGTCTCGAAAGCACGACTTGAGATATGTATTGAGGTATATATGTACCATTGTTCTCATACAAGTATTTTGACAAAAAATCGGACTTTTTCTGAATGACATGCCAATTCTTTTCCATATTCCGATTTCACGACTCAAATTATGCTAAGCTGCTACGTTTTGTAAAAATCGCAAAAGGACTTTTTAAAAAATTAGCCTTCAAAATTTTACTGTTGACGATCCCAAATATTACTTGAATTTGATATATATTTAATAACATCTCTTTTTTTTATTAAATTTACACGATTCCTTCTTTCAGAATTCTAAATTTAGGCTTAATCCAAATATAATTGGCACATTTTTTATTTATTTTTAAAATTTGTATTTTTAAATATTTTTTATAAATTTTTCGAAAACAATTTGTATTATAAGCTGTAAAATTTTTAACATCATTCTAATGTAAATGTATTTCTAAGTATACCTACACAAAATTAATTCAAAATATTCAAAATTTCATAAGATATACGTTAATTTACATTTTGCTTGTTTATAAACTTGGCGTATTTAATACAAGCGAAATTTCGAAAATGAGGTTTACGCACTTTGTTAGAATTTTTTGAAAAAAATGAACGATGGACCTTTCTTCCCCTCGTGCATCAATGAAAAAAAAGGAAGTAAGTACGTTATTAACAATTAAAAATTCCGTCAAGTGAATTATTCTTGGCGCAAACTTAAAAAAATGCGCCAAGATAATTTTTTAATTTCTCTACATATCTTTCGGGAAAATATAAGAAATTTAATATCTAGGCCTAATTTAAATCGTAGAATCGAAATATGGAAAAAAAATTGGCATGTCATTTCAGCAAAAGTCCGAGTTTGTGTCAAAATACCTACATTTGAACAATGCTATATATAAATATAATACATATCCTAAGTGGCGCTTTCGAGACATGAAAAACGTAATTTAAAATTCATCAATGGGCCCAGTAGAACGGGAGATATCTGTCCCTTTTTTTGGGGGGGGGCGCAGTGTATTCAAAAACGATAATTCCTTTTACCCAATTTTAAATTTATAAGCAAGCGCTGAGACGACGCCTCCGCCCATAATGTTCCAGCCACGGTTGGCGGTAGATTGTTCGGTGTCCACCTGCGCATTAAACAGAAGGAGATTTCAAGTCAGCTTTCCTCATTTTCATTTTCTATCGTTGATAGATGAAAAAATAAAGCAACTAAACAATATTTAAATAATTAAATTAAATTTTAATCAAACATGTATAACTTAAAAATTAATTTAAAAATGTATATATAAAAATTTAATTTCTTAAATAATAAATGAATTTTTTTTACCATCTGATTTTGATATTTCTACATTTTAGATAAAATTAACATAAAATTTTGTTCTTTTATATCTCATACTACAGATACATTAATTTTCAACTTAAATTTAACAAATCTTTCTTGTGACATATTCATAAAAAAAGATCAAAAACAATCTTGAAACTAAAATTTGGCAAACAGTCTTTCAGCATTTGATATACCAAGATGCAAAGTCAATAATATTTTTAACGAAACTAAGAAGTTAGGAAAGATGAGTAAGTTTAGATGTAATGAATTGCAGAGTGTCAAATGGATTTTGGGTTTTAAATTTATCTTTCTAATTATCTTTAATAGCAAATTTCTTTATCTTTTTTCTCAAAATTGTTACAGTTTTTTCATAGATCTTCGTTTATCGATCTCTGATAAAATCTATAGAAAGCTAAAATTAGTACTGTGCACATTTAATACACTCACGTTTGTGAAAATTGCAACACCATGAAGGACTTACACAAGTGAGCTGAAATTTTCAGGAAATGCAAAGTAGCGCATGATATGCAAATGATTAGAATTGCAAATCCGTAGCGCATGCGTATGCTGAGCAGCGCCCTCTGAACGGCTGATGGATCCGAATAAATAGACGGCTGTAGCGAGGCGTGTATGGTTATCGGTGGTTATCTGCTAGTGGTAAACGTTAACTCAATCTGTACTTATGCCTCGTCGACGAAAGAGAGCGAGATTTGAACAACTTACAGAGTTTGAACGAGGGAGAATCATCGGCCTTCGTGAAGCTGGATTGTCGTATCGTGCAGTAGCCTCTCGTGTGCAGCGTAACAGCAGCACAGTGATGCGCGTTTGGAAGCAGTGGACGGACGAGTGTCGGACAACTCGGAAATCCGGGAGTGGACCCCGAAATGTGACGTCAGCTCGCGATGATAGACACCTGGTCCGCATGGCGCGGACGGACCGTACAGCTTCCTCTAGACAATTGGCAGCACTGTGGTCAATAGCTACAGGTGTTTCATTGTGTGCTTCATCAATTCGTAGACGTCTGCTGCAGTGTGGACTGCGCGCACGGACTCCTTTATACAGGATCCCCCTAACGCACGACCATCGCCGCCTGCGGCTACAATGGGCCAATCAGCATAGAGACTGGCGTGCTGATTGGCAGCATGTCGTGTTTTCTGACGAATCCCGCTTTAATTTGTGGTACCATGATGGCCGCATTCGTGTCAGACGCTATGCCGGTGAACGCCACCTTCCGGAGTGCATTATCGAACGCCACAGTGGACGAACACCCGGAGTTATGGTCTGGGGCGCCATAGCATATCATAGACGATCTCAATTGCTACGAATTGTGGGCAATCTGAACAGCAACCGGTATATCCGTGAAGTTCTACAGCCCGAAGCTGTTCCCTTCCTTCAAAGCTTGCCAGGCGCTGTATTTCAACAGGACAATGCCCGCCCTCATACTGCTCGGATTGTTAAATCCTTCTTTGCAGCGCAGCAGGTACAGCTTCTTCCTTGGCCTGCGTGTTCCCCGGATATGTCGCCAATTGAACATGTGTGGGATGTCATTGGTCGGCGTCTTGCTCGTGATCCTCGTCCTGTTGCGTCTGCAGACGAACTTTGGGTACGCGTACAAACGATATGGAATGCTCTTCCTCAGTCAGACATTCAAACTTTGTTTGACTCCATGCCACGTCGTGTAGCAGCACTTATTGCGGCGCGTGGTGGCCACACAAAATACTGATTCTGATCTCTTGTTCTTGTTTGTTTGCTTTGAACATTTAATCATTTATTTGTACCACGATCACTCAACTGTGTATTAAATTGCATTCAATTATGACGATTCCTTCTTGGTGTTGCAATTTTCACAAACGTGAGTGTACATTAAAACATTTATTTAATGATATCCATGCAATATAAAAAAACTTTGTCGGTAGGCGTTTGTAGTAATTCGTCTTGATTTTGATAATAATAATTTGATTACTTTAGGTTTCTAACAGCTATTCTAAGCTTAAACAGGCTTTACTGTCTACTCTCGTTTCGCGTCTACTGTTTCCTACCAGAATGAGTTTTTTATATCGAGTTTTATGCAAATACGTTAAAAGTAGTATTTAAGAAAAGTTCACCTTACTTTGAGAAAGAGAACTTAGAAGTCCTTAGTGGCGCTTGTTTGTGGTCTGCTACTTCGTTCTTAAATCTACTACGCTCGGCCGCATTATATATGTCTATTGATAATCGCTGGCTAGGATAAATTAAGGGCCAACTACGTTATGTATTTCTGTCTAGCTTTGGCTAAGTCTGTTTAGTTTAGTATTAGATTAGGTTCTAATTTTCTTGAGTTAAACGCCCGAGTGGAGGCTTTCCTGTAAGCCCAAGAAGGGGCCATCTATTATTATTTCTTTAAGTGAATAAAAGGGTATTTTAACTTTTCTATAGACTCTGCTGTAAACATTAAAACAAAGCGATACGAAGCTACTTAATTAACTAGGTTCCTCTACATTTTAAAACCCCGCCCAGCCGGTACAGTGGTTAGCGTCGCTGACTCCCGAACAGAAGGGCCCGGTTTCGAATCCTGAAGAAGGCATGGTTACAGCGGAAAACATCGCGGACGAAAACGTCGCAGAGAAATTAAAGCAAGGCGAAAATGTCGTGGTACAAAACACCGTGGGAGAAAATAAAGCAAAGAGAAAACATCGCAGTTCTAAAACTTCGTGGTACAAAATATCGTCGTCGAAAATAAAGCGATTCAAAAACTGCGCAGTTTAAAAACATCGTCGTCGAAGATATTGTCGTAAAAAATAAAGCACCTACAAATCATCGCATGACGATAACATCGCAGACATGCAATTTTTAGGCTTTAACAATTGTAAATGGATATTCGCTTGTGAGCGCAAGATGGAAAGAAGGATAATTTTTACATTCATATTTTTTATTAACTAATAATTTTTTTAAAAAGCAGATAAAAATAATTTAAACAGAACAAGAAATAATTTGAGCTATAAGAGTATTAGTTTTAAAAAAGTGAAGAAAGTAATCTCATAATTAGCAATTTTTTGTAGATAAAGTCATGCGGTTACTTACCTTCCTTTTTCTATTCGTTTTTAGATTATACTTTTCATGAAAAATTATCAATAAAATTTTATACGAAAAATATTAATGATCTTTGTTAGTTACATATATCAGTTTATAATTCTCTGAAGTGCTATAAGTTGCGTTAATTTTTTATGCTTAAGTTTAAATTTTACATTTTCAACAAATATTTATTAGTTAATAAAAATATTAAAGCAAAATTATGCTTCTTTCCACCTTGCCCTCACAAATCATTATGCGACTATCCTTTTAAAATATTAAAGCCTGAAAAATGCATGTCTGCGATACTATCAGCATGCGATGATTTGTAGGCACTTTATTTTTTATCACGATATTTTCGATCACGATGTTTTTAAACTGCGAAGTTTTTGAATCGCTTTATTTTTGACGACGATATTTTGTACCACAATGTTTTAGAACTGAGATATTTTCTCTTTGCTTTATTTTCTCCGACGATGTTTTGTTTCACGATGTTTCTGCCTTGCGTTGTTTTCTCCTTGACGTTTTTGCTGCGATGTTTTCGTCGGTCACCAAAAGGCATGGATGTTTGTAAATGTATAATGTCGGTGCGGCATGGCGACACTCTAAATATGCGGCGAGCCGAAATTCCTCTAGTGTGGTTTGGGGGAGGGGAGAGGGGTGGGAAACCCTCAGACCTGTCCTCACGGTATGCTCTCCACCAAAATTGTGGGCGGCACTGAGCTAAATCATACTGTCAGCTGTAATGAGCTAAAGGCTGTTGACAACGGCAGACGTATCTCGCTGTCCTTGCCACGAGGAATTTCGTGGGCTTGGGCTGATGTTTGACGCACAATTGAAGATAAGTAACAACAATAATTTTAAACAATCTTTCATCCTTTGATATACCAACAGGCAAAGTCAATAATAAATTTAATGAAACTAAAAAGTCAGGCAAAGTAAATCGCTAGATTTACAGATTACTTATATACACTGGTGTGCAGAAATTAAGGACGAAGTCGAAAAATTAGCATATCAGAGCGGACAGAAAGACCATCAGGAGATTAAGTAAGGTGATGTACGGTAGCACATGCGCAGATATGCAGGCAGACGTAATGGGGGAGTGTCTGAGTAGTACAAAGCATGTTGTCGGTGTAAGATCAGTATTTCTGGCAAAGAGATTGCACGCCGTATAGCAGTTAAAATCACACCGAGTTGCTGCCTCAGCGAGAAATGGCGAATAATCAATCTGTTAGACGACATCTGGATGCTTTTACGCGAGGTCGAATCATTGGGAAGTTGGAGGAAGGCCCCAGTGTGACAAGTGTGGCTGCAGAGTTCGGAACTGCTCACAGCATCTTTTCACGACTTTGGAGACAATTTCAAACTACAGGAACAGCTATCCGGGGGTTTAGTAGTGGTCGTCCACGAGGAACCACACCCGCAGATGACCGGTATATTGCCTTACAGGCCAGAAGAAACAGGCGGCAGACAGCGGGAGAAGTCGCTAGACGCACGGCTCAGGCGACTGGACGACCGATATCGCATTTTACCGTGGCCAGAAGACTTCACGGTGGTGGTCTGTTTGCACGACACGACGCCCTGTACGGTGTGTACCTCTAACGCCTGCCATCGGAGAAGGCGTTCTCTGTGGTGCCGGGAACACCGGAATTGGAGAGACAATGAATGGGGACGAGTACTCTTTACAGATGAGAGCAGATTTAGTCTGAGTTGCGATTCTAGACACATACACATCTGGACAGAGCGGGGAGCACGCAATAACCCCTTCAACATCATCAAAAGGAGACCATCTTCAACATCATCTGTTTTGGAGGTCGCGGAGTTCTCGTTCGAGCAGACATAATGCTTGGTAGCCGGACCGACCTTCATATCTCCCAAGGCGGTTCGTCACCTGGGACTGCTATTTTAACGAGGTTCTTCTTCTTTACATGCGTCTTTTCACAAGGGCTATGGGTCTTCAGTTCCTCTTCATGGACGACAACGCTCCACCTCATCGCAGAGTTACTGTGGAAGAGCTGTTGGAGAGTGAAGATATTGAACACATGGATTGGTAGGATCGAAATATGGAAAACAAAATGGCGTGCCATTTCAGAAAAAGTCCTATTTTGTGTCAAAATACCCACATTTGAACAATGCTATATATAAATCTAATACACATCCTAAGTCGCGCTTTCGAGACATGAAAAACGCAATTTGAATTTCGTCAATCGGCCCAGTAGAAGGGAAGATATAGAACTGTCTCTTTTGTTTTCGCAGTGTACCATATTTTAAGATTTACTCAAAAACTGGGAAGATCTTTTTTTATATTACTTCAAAGTTTCCTTAATTCTGATTTTAAATTGAACATTCTAAGTTCAAGCTGCTGGCAAAATGTTAAATAAAGCTTTTATAAGAACAAATATTTATACTCGTTTTACAATAAGTAACAGTAAGTTTTATTGCAATCAATATACTTTAATTTTGAAAATAGTGTAGTATAGTCTGATCTGTGAAAGCAAAGCAGTTTTCATTTATGGTACTTTAAGCTTCTTCCGTTTTAGGATACTCGCGTTTAAGTTTTTGTAATTTCGGAATTAGATGATAGCGGATTTAATACAGAAAAGTTACCATATGTAAATCAGAGGAAATTTATAATATATCAACATTCAAAAGATAAAATTATCAGAAGCTTCATAAATTCTGAAAGGTCAGCAGATGCATCTTTAGTGCGTATTTTAAAACCTATGTAATATATATCTAGATTGAGTCTGAATTTTGTCAGTGAATTTATGAGAAAAATGCTATGCACGTCAAGATAATTTAACACCTATCTCTGTTATCTAAGAAGCAAATTATTCTGCACATTTAGTTTGGTCTCTCATTTATCTGAAATCTCAAAATAGGCCTTTGAAGTTATCAGGACTGAGTGTTCTGTGCATAGCCTTAGGAAACATGGTAAAGTCTGTAATAGGGTCCTTATCCTCAAGTCTCAAGTCCTGAACTGGAACAGTGAGCTGATAAAATGTAGGCTTTGTTCTGGTGTAAATGCTGTGCTGGAGAATAACTGCACGTGAAAGGGATTTGAAATCCTCTTTTATTAAATCACTATTATTTACACACTTCCCAAATCGGGAGGGATACAGAAGTAGAAGACCACACTTGGGTCGAACTTAACAAATCAAATAAATTTAACTAAACCTAAAATAGAAATGTTATTCAACTTTGCTTCGCAGAGCAAATCGCGGAGTTTGGCCTCTTACTAAAAGGGTGAGTAGCAAGATATACTAATACTTGCGCACTTCAGTTTGTTTCAATATGCAATCACGTAGTAAGCACTATGGCTTATAAATTTAGCTGCTAGCTGGTCAGGCGAACGTCGAGCAGACTGACCGTGATCTGAGACTAAAGCTCTCTCACACCGAGGGATTTCTACCTCTGGTTTAAATAGTACTTGGCTGTACTTCAAAATTAGCATAAGCTGAAAACGCGCGCTTCTTCTGACGGGAAGTTGAAACAGAGAGGAGATAGAAAGATTTAAATTAAAATAAAACTTTGTTAGCTTAACTAAAACCTTACAAAGTATTGTTGATTCAATGCAAAATTAAATGCAGAGTTTCGTCTCACTGATTAGGAAAAATAAATTGATAATTTTGTTTTGATTATATTAAGCCTGAAAATGATAAACTCAAGAATGGATTCATTTTAATCCATATTCTTTTAACATTACAAGTATTAACGTAGTAACGTAAACCTAGTTTCAGTTAGATAGAGCAATTTTAAATTATTAAAACTTTGCTGTAGTAGATGGAGAAAAATACAAAGCTATATGTCTCAAATAGTCATTATAAATCTTTTCATAGATTTGTTTTAACACCAAGCTAACGTATGCTAATATCTAATGCGTTATAAAATTCTTTGGAATGATATCAAATCTAAAATTCAGCATAAATGATGAGTGAACTAACTACAATATTCGTTACAGTCATAGGGTAAAAATATTGACTTATTTAGAATCTTGGCATATATTGTAGTAAGTTCGTCATCAATGATTATGAAATCATTTCTACGTGCTAAGAGGCACTGAGGAATACTTACATGGAATGATGCCAAAATGTTCGGTCGAATCACGCCGTACCTTCTGGGATACACGTTCACAATTTCAATCGATAAATAATCCTCAACACATCCAGCATGCAACTTGTTGCACTTATTTTAACACAGTTTTTTTATTGTAACAGTAAATCCGTTTTCTCCCTCCCTAAGTATTTGTCTGCACTACGTCGCAGTATGGAACACAGTTCACATATCCTCATACAATCGTCTCAGTCGAAAATTGGTACTCTGGGTCATCCAAGTCTGAGACAGATACATTCACGAAACCTTCTTACATCACTCACTGAATAACGATATCGAACAATGTTTCTGACCAATGCTGATCAATCACTCCAGAAGTAATAATATTGTTATTTTGTTGTGCTCAGCACGCAATCATGAACCTTCACAATGGTCACGCGCATCTCGTCACAATAAGAAACACAATTTCACAGTCGTTCCATCCTGAAAACAACGATGACGGTCAGGAAGCAGTTCTTTTCTTAAACACCAGTACCAAAAGCAAAATATGATAGTTCAATTCATCCTTTTCATCCCTCTAGCAAATTAAACTCAGTTCATAATAGACCACTCATATTTATATTTTCTTCGCTTTTTCTATTGTCTTTTCTTAACTGCGTCAAGATTCTTTTAGAATATCAATCTCACGCTCTTCAACATCCTTCTACTTAATTATGATAGAATAACACGCCGAACAAGTATTAATTTAATAATTAAGTTAAATAACAAATTCAGTGTTATATTTCTAAATTTTCGCAGGACTAGTTTCGAAGATTTTACAGAACCATGACATGCGCTTTGGCAGCTGAGGATGATGATTCGGTAAAATCATCGAAAATAGTCCTGTAAAAATTTACAAATTCAACGCTCGATTTCGTTGGTTGACTTCTAAATTAGTCCTTCTACTTCCTTTTCCTTTTTTCTTACTGCTTCTTTTATAATATGATTCTGATTTATCGCATGGCTAATTAAAGTCTTCTAATGCAACTACGCCTTCTTCACCTTTATTTTGGTTGATGAATAGGTCACACCACTTTTTCCAAAATCACTTACAAGTACGTAATAAATAAATGTATGCACCGACCTTTTCTTCTTCCTTCCGAGAAAAAGAAACTGGCATACTTTCCTGTATCTCCTCCAGATAGCATGATATCTAGCTTTCAGACAAAACAATTCTTAAGAAGAGACATTCTGTCTACTTTTATTATTTTACTAAATCCAAAAACAACTCAAGCAATAAAATTACACTTTACTTAATTAGGAACTCTTTCTCCAAAGCTCCCGCTTATATCTAACCCCCACAACGAATTTACTTTCTATGTATTTTAATCTTCCATAATTTTAGACCGTCTAAATATTTCCACAGTGACGTAAGAAGAAGCATTTTTTCTTTCAAAACAATGTCCTTTCCTTTGCACTGAGCCCCCAAGTCTCAGAACGGATTTGACTCATTAGAGCGACAAGAATTATTTCGTCCGACGCTACCGGACACTACAAAGGGAAATAATCTTTTATTCCAATACTTTTGCTTAGCTGTATTTTTTTCGGATCCTTTTAGTACAAAATTACCCACCTTTTCTTTCATTGAATCCAAACCATCTATTCGAATTATTTGAGGTTCCCTGAAGCCAGATTGCTACTTAACACTAACCTATAAATTATTAAAAGCTGAATATTATTATTAGGAATTTAAATGTAGATTTCACAGAGAATAAGTAATTTATGGGATTTCTGAGTTTCAAGGAAATAACTTACGTTTCAAATTATTATAGGTTATCATATGCTCAAAGCAAATCCTTCACAGCAGGAAGCAACAGCTTATGCATAGCTGTTGCTGCAACAGCGTTTAAATAGCAAAGTGCAGAAATGGACAGTGCTGCTAATTGAATTTATGGCATTTATATAAATATCTGGGGATATACATTCTACTGTGTACGTAAAACGTAACTTTATTTCAGGACTTCCCTCGATATAAGGTATTTCTCCAGCCTTCTTCGCAAGCCTTCGTGGTGAAGTGGTCAGCACGCTCGGCGCGTATTCGAGAGGTCAGTGGTTCGATTCCTGGCGAAGGCATTGCTCATTTTTTTTCTTTCCTGCTTCGAAATACCTAATAATTCTACAGTGGCGCCCGAACTAAAAAAAGGTGGTGAATGATGACTCTCCACTACTGGGATTTGGGGATTAGGTCCCCTAATACACAGTCGCCCTTTAAAAGGGAGGGTATAAAGATATTTCTTTCGCCTTCTTCGCATGCCCTCGTGGCGTAGTGGTCAGTACGCTCTGCGCGTATTCGAGAGGTCCGTGGTTTGAGTCCAAGCGAGGGCATTGCTCATTTTTCATCTCTTCTGCTTCCACAATAACCTAATATCTCTAAAATCTTTTTTTTTTCTGAAGGAAACAGGCATTTTTATTCCAATACAGTGAACCACCAATCTAAATATACTTGTACTAATATAATTCTTCAGTTCATATTAAGAAAAATATTAGTCTCAACTAGAAGCATTTTTATTCGAAACAATTACATATAATACGTAGTATTCTAATTTGTTATTCTATATGTTTGCATAAGTGTCTATCTCTGCAGAAGAATCACAAACATTATCTCTAAACAAATGTCTTTCAAACGTTTTTCGCACATTGTTTTTCCAAATGTACACTCGTGTTTTAAGCCTAGAAATGTTTTAAATATTTTGCATTTTCAGTGCTAATATTCTTTTAGCTATTTTCCAAATAGCTGTAATATTCTAGTAGTTGGTGAATAGTTTAATACCAAACGCTCCTTCTGGAAAACAGAAGTCACAATAGGTGAAAATTTCGAATGAGAAATTTAATAGTTCAGTACACAGACCCTTTCTGCAATTTGTTACACCTTTTTTAAGCAAAAAGCCCAGATATTTCACAGACGCTTCAAAGATCGTTCTTCAAACAGAAAGGGCGTAGTCCTTGTCATTCTTCGTCTTCAAGAAAACGAAAGGCTTTTGAATACGATGGAACGTCAGATGAATGTTTAAGTATATACGAGTTTCTCTTTAAGCTTCTCTTTGAGGCTCAGTATTCAAGACATAAGTAAATGCAATACCATTACAAAATTGCGGAGTATGCCGTACCAAAGTGGTATACGTAATTAAATTTGCTCTTAAAAATATTAATTCTTGTTTCTGAATTTTGGTTTTGCGTGCCATTATACTATTCAGAGGTTCTATGCATGTTATAATCATCCCATGCGTATCTCATCTCGTTGACTAATTTCAAATTTTATGTTGTATTACTAAATTCATCTGAAAGAATAAAAGAAAAATTAATCGTTGTTTGTTTATTACTATTAGGTTTACTTAAAATGTCATATAAATCAAATTTAATTACTTTCTAGATTTCTTTTCATTTTAATTGCAATGACTTGTTTCTAATGTTCAGTACTTTAACAAGCTTAATTTCTTAATGCGGGAAGTAAACGTAAAATGAGCATAATCTGCATTATAAAAATAGCTAGAGGATTTAGTGGCAAGCCTTGAAAAATCCTAAAGCTGACATTAAGGTTTATTGTAGATTCTATAAATTCGCAAATTATTGTAGTGACGATTTGAGTGAAGCCTAACATTTGCTCTTATTTTAATTCCCTAACTTCAATAAGTTCGCAAAAATAATCACACGAAAAGAAATAGAAACACAGTTGACAAATTGCAAGAAATAAGGGGCGGGGGCAAGATATCCCAATACCAAAAATGACATATTCATCTTTAGCAGAATCGTTCTCAGCAGGTTGGTATAACAAAATAAGCAAATAAATAAAACAGCCTGTTTTTGAAACGAAAAAAAGCGTAAATCAAAGTTTAAAATTATTCTTGGAAAACAATAAATGTAATCTTCTTTTTGTAAGTCTACACCCTACAGGCCGAAGTAAGCACTGAAAAAAATTGCAAACTTGCAGCATAAAACCACAGCAAAATTCAAAAATATTGTCAAAATTTAGGCAAATTTGTAAAAGTATCCAAAAACAAAAAAATATCAATGGGCAGTTGCAAAATTATTAAAATGCTCAGCGTCAGCTGTAAACAAAGTGATTAATGGCGTTCTGAATCTCAAAAAGACGAAGAATCTTAATGTGTGTCGTCTTGCTACACGGCATATTGCCAAACGTAGAACCTGCTGCAGAAGTCCTTATGAGAAACATTTATCAGGACAAAAATGGAAAAATGTCTTTACAATAGACGAAGTTTGGGTGTACTTAAATGACTGCAATAAAAAGAGATCCATTTATTATCATCATAGACGAGAAAGAACTTGATAGATGGTTCAAGGAATCTAAAATGTTTCTAAGGGATTTATGATAGTTGATGGTTTTTCACATAACGGCAAATTAAAAATAAAGGGAGTGGAGGACAGTGTTAAGATCAACTCCACATATTATCAAAAACAAATTTCACACCCAGTTCTCAAATTGCAAATTACCTCTCTTTACGCACAGTGTGATCAATTAGTAGAAGCAAAACAAAGCAAGCAGCGATATGTAAAAATCCACTGTTAATTTCTTCGAAAAAATGGAACAGGAAATGAGTATCTCTTCACTTACATCCTTACCAAATGTCCTGATATATCAATAATATATTTTTGCAATTTTGGACTTTTAATAAGTGGATTGTCGAAACGTCGGCTTACATCCTTTTTAGACTTTGGAAAGCTGTTTCAAAGCAATGGGAAAGAATACCGCTTTCGATGCTATAAAAGGCTTTATTCTCTTGGAAATTACTGATAGCACAAAGATAGTGAAGGAAAAGGGTAATCAAACAGAAGATTTAAAATATAAAATTTTAGGTAAAATACTTCTGAAGTTACAATGAAAATCACCTGAAGAATGTGGGAACAGCCTCCGGGATCACATCTCCTTCGCTCTTCCTTTCCCTCTGCTTCTGAGTTCTGCTACACGTAACTTAAATAAGGTATTGTTTTGTGTGTTTTGCACAGCACTCGCAGTGCATAAGCATAGTAAAAATTAGTGGTAGATGTAAAACGTTTAAAATAATAAGGTTCAGTAAATGATCTGTTTATTTATTTATGTCCACTCGGGAGTTTTTGACATATTGGTGTCCAAAAACTAAACACTGACTATTAGTTTTTATATTTTACAATCACAAATATTAAATTACTTTATAAAATAACTGTCCAAACGTCGGCTTACATCCTCCTTAGACTTTGGAAAGCTGTTCAAGAGCAATGGGCGAAAATACCTTTCCCATTATTACAAAAGGCTTTATTGTTTTGGAAATTACTGTGTATAAAGATACTGAAGGGTTATCTAATAGAGCATTTAAAATATAAAAATTTTATGTAGAATAATTTTGTATTTAGAACGAAGCTTGTCTGAAACGTTTGCGAACAGCTTTAGTACATTATGCTGTTCTTATGCACATCAAGTAGTGTTCTAATTCTTGCTGTTTAATAATAATCAAAAGTCACTTGTGGTTTATAAAATACGATGTTTCTTCTGTTATTAATTTCATACTAAACGTTCGCTACTAAAGAGATCCTTTGCGTCCAATAAGAAGATTTTAATTAACAAGTGAAACATAACATGATCATCTCTACATATTTCCCACGTCCATTTCTATTAATCAACATGCATAAAGATATAGGTCGGTGTAATTAAAATTCAGAAGGGAAGATTACTGGAGTGAGAATCATTTCTCCGCACGGCTGAATTGCACGAACTCTAATTTAATACAACTAAGTATCGAGCTAATAGAAACCATTTAGCTTATTAATTCCTAAAGATTCGGTAAGTTTAATGGAATGAAATGCAGCGCTCAGTGAACAGTAAATATCCAGCGAAGTTAAAGTAAGTACTGTATCTGTTTACCTTATGGAATAAGGTAAGTACCGTAGAAGTCTTGGAGATGAATTTCCTCTCATCCTTCCTAATCTAACGTTAAATAAAATTCTCTTTGCGTCTGCCTTATCTGATAAAACTGCGCAATTTATAGCTATAGTTAACAGAGTGAGATAATAAATGGGCTACTTAATGCAGAAAATTTTGCATTTATTATATTAGCTGTAATTGGTGAAATGCTTATTTGGAATGTACATCACGAAGTATGTTTTTATGTTAATTGAAGAAAATTTATAAATTTTAGCTTAGGTATCAATCAGTAGAAAGGAAGATTTAATTTATGGTATTTTTAAATTTTCTGCCGCAAAAGATTCTCTTAAATTACCAAAACATTAAATCACACGAAAATAGTTAAATATTCTCAAATTCTCCATGCGTGCGTTTAATTTAAAATTTCTTATTAACCCAAAGGACGTTAGCCTAGAAACGCTATTAATTTTGTTTTCGCATTTTGCTTGGGTTCACTGTAAAAGTGTGAATCATTTTTCAAATTGTTGTCATCAAATATTATCTCCAAGCATTAAAGAAATCGAATAATAAAGAATTTGTATGAATGCAAGAAAGATTCTCGCATCCTGAAAAAACAACGGTACATAAAGACATCAAATTCTGAATAACGTAGTCCTCAACTCGAATATGGGCATCTAGAAGACGAAATTTGGAATTTGAATTAGGTTTATTATCTGCTGCATAATTTGTCAAAATTTAACCAATTTTTGATTAACAAACTTAACGATTTCAAATCATTCCATTAATATTAACAACGCATGCACGAATATATTATGCTTGGGTTTCTTTACATTTCTTACTGGTTTTGTGTTGGTAGAATGGCAATGCAAACACGTTACAGTGTGTAACGGTATTTTGCGTCAAATGACTTTAAAAGTCTGTAACATTTTTCAATACCCGTTTTCAATGCTCCGTGAAAATAACGCTCCTTTCGACGTAATATAAATTTTCTCTGAAGGATTATTAATTTCGTTTTTGGCATTTTGCTTTGGTTCATTATAAATGTCTGTTCATTTTTCAAATTGTTACCACCAAATGTTATCGCCCCTGTGTTATATTAGAAGAAATTAAATAACGAAGAATCTCCATAAATGTGTGCATGTTTCTCGTAGTGGGATAAAACAACGGTACCTAGAGCCATCAAATTTTGAATAACGTAATCTTCTACCGAATATGGTCATCTGGAGACCTAAATTCGGAATTTGAAATTTCTTTTATTATCGATTTCATATTTCGCACGCTTTAACGAATTTTTGATTAAGACACTCAGCGATTTCAAAGCGGGCAATGGCAACACTGCATGGAAAAAAAAATATCTAATTGAATTTTATGGTTTAAGTGCAAAGAACATGATTTTTATTAAATAAATGTAACAAACAAAACGTTAAACAAACGCACTTTTGGGCGGACAGCTTTCATATTTTTTTGCTTTTTTATTTTTTGTTTTTTATAATTCTTAATGATTTTTATTCAAATTAGTGTTAGCACAGAATAGCTATTAGTCTCAAAACGCCATTTTGTAGCATTCAATCTAAATTGCTTATTCAGTCTAAAGGGCGAATCCTTATTTCAATTGTTGCAACCAAACATTATCGTCCTGTATTATATTAAAAGAAAGTAAGTAATGAAGAATCTGCATGAATGCATGTGTGCTTTTCGCAGTGGGATAAAACAACGGTACCTAGAGCCATCAAATTCTGAGTAACGTAATCCTCCCCCCAAATATGGGCACCTGTAGGTCCAAATTTTGAATTTCGAATTTGTTTCATTACCTGTTTCATATTTCGCAATACGTTAACGAATATCAAATTTAAAAACTCAATGATTTTAAAGCGAGCAGTGGCATCGCTATACGGAAAAAAATTATCTCCAGCACTCGAGACTGTCTATCGGGAATTCTAAAGAAGTACTGTTTTAAAATATTTTGTGACATTGCTGTTGAATGGAATATTATTTGGCTTAAATGCGAAGAACATAATATTTAATTAATAAGAAAATACAAAAAGTTTAAAATACGCCCTTTCGGCGTAATACAAGATCTTTAAATTTTCAGATTTTAATTTATTTTATCTTATTATCTAAGTATATCACCAATTTATAAGTTAATTATGTATGTTTTATGATTAGTTAATTGCTCATTTTGCTACATTACCTGATCTTAGAGAAATGTCCTGGTATAAAAGCTTATTATAAAAGGCCGTAATCTCTTTTGCAGTTCTAAAATATTAGTATCTAAGACATTAGATTTTATTTTATCATCCGCGGAAAATAATATTTATTTTTCTTCTGCATTTCCAGTTTTTTTATTCAAATATAATTTTTTATATCTTAAAACATCTGTGTTATTATATTCATTCCTAGTGCTTTAAATTTTGATTTAATTTTTTGGAACTCTTAAAATTGATATATTCGTAAGTGTTGTAATTTTTTTTTTTGAAAATGTAGAAGAAGATAAAGTGAACAATTATTTGAAATTCTTAAATATGTTTCTGTAAAATTCCTTTTTTATAATAAGATAAGCAAATGATAGGCATTAACAAGCACTTTGTGCAGTGTACGCTCATAATATATCATATTTTCAATGATTCCCATCAATAGTGGAAATCGTAAAGCCATGAAAGTAACTGGAATTTCATTCCTAGATAGCTCTATCTAAATACGACTGATAAATGAATTTTGTTGTTTTGAAATTTCTCCTATGTAGTAACCGTTTCCTTTACAATGAATTCTACTAAAAGGAGACTATTTTCTTTAAGCAAGTAGCTTAAAGGTTCCGTGTTGAAAATAGTTGTCGAAACAAGATAACTTTTATTACCATGACTCTTAAAAAAGATGGCTTGAGATAAAGCTATCTTTTCATTGCGAATCTCGAAAAATGAATATTACGCAGCTATAATATACAATAATTAGTTTTTCTACCAATAGTTTATGCTAAAGCATGTTATTGTTGCGTGTGTACGGGTTCGTAATAGATTGAATGCACAAGTCCTACAATAAGTCAACAAAGATTTATTTTTATCAAAAGAAATATAACAGAACTCTGGAATTTTCCTCGGAGACATTCGTACAAATGTTCACAATATCGCGCAATATAATCAGTAGTTATACTTCAAACTACCAAAAACATTAAATAGAACACAATGCAAAGCGCATCTAAAGGGAAAGATAACTCCGATATCTCAGTTCATGCGCAACTAAACATCTCGGAATAACAATAACTAAGCAACTGAGAGCAGATGCTCTCTCTTTGGCCTAAAATAGTTTTCAATCATCCGCGAGATATTTCTAACACTTTCTACTTCTCGAAATTAATGGATAGCTATACGAGGGTGGAATTACGGTTACAGCTAACATAGTGATTAATTACACTTATTTAATTTCAATATGAATACCGAGATACCCGTTAATTCAATGTTAAATGCAGATGCCCCTGCATTCTTACTTTTTCGGCATAGCTTTCTCTTAAAATTTCTCTCTCGCTCCATTACACAGAAAAATACGACAATTTTAATTATAATTCTAGTAAAATTACCTATCTAAATACAAAAATCATAGCATTATTTTGAAGTAATTTTAAATATCACTTCTTTTTATGAATCACGAAACTCTCACAATCGACTCGAAATTTTAATTTTCTTAAAGAATTATTTTTTCCCACTTATATGCATGACGTAGCAGTTTAAATGAAAATTTTCCTAATCTAAAATTGTAATACTTCGTTACGTAATACGTATATAACGGAGAATAATAAATATAACTTGTTCTTGTTGTATTTCATTGTTTTTTATTATTATTAAAAATATTCCTAATTATTATTAAAAATATCAGCGCCACAGAACCTTATCATTGGGAACAAAATTTAGTCAGCAGTCTGGGAAATATTAAGGCCAACTCGTTAGCAAAGTGCTTCCTTGAAAATTAAGTTATTAAATATTAACTTCAGTTTCAGAATTCTTATAAAAATTGCACTGCAAGCTTCAAAATGCCTTTTAAAGTAATAATTATTCAATATTTACAGCAATTTTTATTTTCAGTTCCCTAAAACGACACCTAGTTTTCATTTGCCACGCAGTTTCGATATGCGTAGTATGAATGATCAAGTTTCAGCATACATTATCAGTTGAAAAAAAAAAAAAAACGGAAATTTGATATAATTCATAAATGAATGTAGAATTTCAGATTTTATGTTACTCACAAAGGGATTTCTTATAACGTTTTGTATGTTACCTTCTTAAACATCTTGTTCTTCACACTTAAGCTACATAAAATCCAATTCAATAGCAATATCACAAAATATTTAACAACAGCATACCTTTACAATTTCTCAGACAGTCTCCCGCGCTGAAGATTCTTTTTTTTAACTTACTGTGTTGTCATTGCTCGTTTTGAAATCGTTGTGTTTGTTAATCAAAAATTCGTTAAAGTCTTACAAAATATGAAATGGATAACGAAATAAATTCGAAATTGAAAATTCGGGCTTCCAGGTGCCTATCCAGGTGCCAGGTTCGGATGGAGGGTTACGTGACTCAAACTGTGATGTTTGTAGATGTCTTCATTATTCAATTTCTTTAAATATAATACAGGGCGATAATATTTGGTGGTAACAATTTAAAAGTGTTTCGTCGTTTATAGTTAAACTCCACAAAATGCCGTTTTGAGATTAATAGCTCTTCTGGGTTGTCGTTCCTTTGGGCTAAAAATTGCTTACCGTTTCCAAATGTTATTTGTTGAATTGGTATGGATGAAAATTGAACAGGTATTAAAATACTAGGAATTCATTTGTTGAACACACTGTAGAACTCCTATTTAAGAAAACATCAACTTGAAAAATTTACGCTGGTGTCATTTCATTAAAAATGCGTGAAAACAAGAATTGATAAAAGAAGATGTATCTGTTATTACTCAAAAATATAAAGGTTGTAGCATCTTAAATAGGTCCCAACTATATCTCGTGCTGTTTTCCATAATCAAATGTATTTCTAACATAATGCTTGATATATATAATATGTAAGATATAACAAAATACGATAGCTGCTATAAGAATTGGCGATCTCAAAATTAACATTCAAGATTTGGTGCTCTGCCCCCTAGATTCATCTGTTCTTCCCAAAATTCGAGATCTTTCAATGTTACGCAACGTTTTAATCCAGATACCTGTTGCCCAATCAAACTATTGCAAACCAAAACTTTTTTAACTCGGAACTGAACATTTTGACTCCCTCCCTTCTTCCTTTGAATTGCAGCGTAAAATTTCGCCTAAGCTTTCTTTGTGGGCATACAATTTGCTGCTATGCATAATTATCTAAATTGACGTCGTAACGTGTACATGGAAATTATTGTATTCAACTATGATTAAAAAATATCTTGTCTGCAATAGGATGATTTGATATGCGTAAAAACAAAGATTGTGATACTTCTAGCTTAAACATTGTGTTAAATGAGTCATGATGCCTTTTTACTCAGCCTTATATACAGCCAACGCTGTCTTTCCAGTCATGACGAATATCGAAAGATGTATGAAGTACAAGATTCCCTAATATACGTTATAAATATTACATACATATACATGTAAGAAATGATAGCATGCGATGGTACGCTAAGAAATAATTGGCAACCTCAAAATTGACAATTTTAAATTTCATGTTCTTCCCCTAAGTTCTCCCTCTAGTATAAATACTACTTCGCGAGCAATTCCGTCACTTTTCTTAACTTCTTCTGCCCTGCAAAACATACTTGCGCTGTTATGCTTAACTGTCTTACTTTGTTCTTTACCTAAGATGACATAGGATTGTTTTTAACCCTGTACATAAAAATTATTGTATTTAACTACGATCTAGAAATACCTTATATCTTGACTACAAAAAGTGACTTGATGTGCAGAAAAATAAATATTGTTAGTATTCAAATTCAGTTAAAAGTACCGGTTTCTTCTATCATCGCATCGCTTTCAAGCAGAGGGCATTAAAGTATCATATATATATACACAGGGTGGTCATAAAGAAACTTTGCCAACATCTGCCCTTTTAGCGTCTGTTCCGGCTAACCGATTGAGATGAGATTAGGTATGCGCTCGAGAGCCTGTGAAAGGCAACATAGGGGAGCTCACGGTTACGGTTATACTTACTGAAACTCGAAAATATCGAATGGCAACGCCATCTTTTACCGATCGCAAAATGTTCAGCTCATACGAAAACCCTAAAAACGTTGGAACGGTACTGATATGGCCAAAAAGAGATGCGTTATGCATACACAAAAAAGAGTTCTGAAAAGTAGCCAACGAAACACGATCTGGGAGCTCGCAGAACATTTGCATATAACAGAAGCAAGATATCAATCACAGAACGCCAATTGCGAGATATTCAGCGTAAGAAACCGATAAAATGCCAGGCGGGTAAGCGAATTCGTCATTCGGGTCTCGTACATGGCGACGAATTACTCTTCCTGGGAATGTTCGTGGTGTATTGATAAAACTGTATTATCAAAATGGGATGAACGCTACTACCGGAATTGCGTAGGCGAAATGCTGTCAATGGCATCGTTTGGATACAAGACGGTACACCTCCACGTATAGCGAAGTTTGAAAGGGTCCTGGGACAGCATTTTGGTGATCGCATCATCTCATACCATGATCCTTCTCCGTGGCCTCCGCGATCCCCGATCTGACGCCTATGGATTTCTGGTTTTGGGGATGTATAAAATCCAGTGTTTAACTGTGCAATCCTCAAACTTTGTCGGTTTTAAAAGATTCTATACCGCGTAAGATTGCAAATATCCCTCATACCATGTTGCGCTCAGCGGTATTGTCCACAGTCTCCCGATGCAATGCATACTTGCCTGTGATGGCACCTATGTGGAAAATGTTTGATCTAAATTAAGATATTCTTTTGTCCGATATGTGTTTGCATCAGTGATCGGTATGTTGTCTCTATTATATGAAATTTTCTGCGTGTGCCCACATCGTGTTTCGTTGTTGGTTTTTAGAACTGTTTATGCATAGCACGCCAGTTTTTGGACATACTGGTACAGTTTGCCAGCTATATAGGATTTTCGCATGCGCTGAAAATATTGCGACCGGAAAAAGTGGGAGTTTCCATTCGACATCTTCGAGTTTCTATAACTATAACCGTAACCGCGAGCTCCCCTGTGTTGCCGTTCACAGAATCTCGAGCGTATACCTCCGAATAACTATATTCGCAATCACATCTTGATCGGTTAACCGAAACGGACGCTAGAAGTGCAGATCTTGACAAAGTTTCTTTATGACCACCCTATATACATATATATATATATATATATATGCATATACATATAGTATCAATTAGTCAAAACCTTAATAATTTAGTCTTGTTGTCAAATAAATACAATTTTAAAACAAGATATCCAGTAAATTGTTATACAAATAAATTTCAAATTGATTCCTCAAGATGTCGATTATTCAATACCAAAACTTTTTTTATCATAAATGCCCTGGTCACGAAGTTACGTTTTCACTTTTGAAATTCAATTTAAGTTGCGAACACGTGTGGTAAGCTCAGGAGAAATATACCTTGCATTGGTCTTTCTGTTTTTGATATTTAATGCTGTCCTGCCTTTGTCCGGGATTTAATTTCCTTTTATAACTATGTGTTAAGTGAGATGTTTTGACCGAAACACGCTGCAAAACGTTAGACACTGTTGTGACTGCCGATTTGGCCGTTAGGCAGCGCTGAAGTAAATGTTTCATCTTGCATATTTTTGTGGCAACCCTGTTGCACTCTGATCTGTAGAACTGTTACAAGAACCGACTGAGTCGGTAATAATGATACTGAACTCTCGTTCTGAGAGTAATTCTAAAATAGTTAATCTTGTAAATAAACGTGTAAATAGTTTTACTTCGTGTGCTGATTTATTCACGTATTGAAGTGCTGTTATTGAACCGTGTTTTTGAATCCGGTAAGAATTTTGACTAACCTGCTTGGAAGTGCAAATGGTGCTTCATTCTTTGGCGTCCGCGACAGGATTCTTAAATTGAAAGTTCGGAATATAAAATTTATCAGGTAAGCGCATGCTTATTTATACCTTGATGTATTTTGATATATAGTATCAACGTAATGGATAGTCTTGATAAACTGAAGCGGAAACGCGCAGTTTTGCGTACCGCTACTACAAAAATGTTAACGAAAATTGAAGTTATTTTAACTGAAACGTCGGAAATGACTTATGAACAAAAATTTGATCAGTTAAGTGTTCTCAAAGAGCAATTAATTGAAAAGTATGATTGTCTTAAACAACTGAATAGTGAAATCGAAAGTGGTTTACCCCTTGAAGATATTGAATCCGAAATTGAAGTTGTTGAAGATTATAATGAAAAAATTATTGAATGGAAAAATAGAATTACGCGGTATTTAGATAAAAATTTGAACTCTAACCCTCAAATTAATTCTCATGATTCACGTGTTTTAAGTAGTGAAAATAGTGTTCCTAGTAACAATACTGGACCTAAATTTATGAAGCTTCCAAAGCTTACAATCGAAAAATATTATGGTGATTCTTGCTTATGGCTTGAGTTTTGGAGTCAATTTTCGAATGCTATAGATAGTAATGAGCATTTGACACCACTTGACAAATTTTGCTATTTGAAATCACTGCTTGGTGGAAGTGCAGCTAATGCTGTATCTGGGTTTTCGTTAACTAACGAAAATTATAGTTCTGCTATCGCCCTTTTGAAAGAACGGTTTGGTAGAACTGATGTCGTTATTAACGCCCATATGAATAAGCTTTTAAATCTCAATCCAGTAAAAAATTCTTCTAACTTAAGAGCTTTGAGGGAACTCTATGACAATTGTGAAATTCAGATTCGTAATTTAAACTCTTTAGGGGTTGCATCTGGAAGTTATGGTCATTTATTATGCCCAATTTTACTTAAGTTGATTCCACCAGATATTGCTTTAGAATTTAATAGAAGGCGTGCCAAAAGTTCGGACTGGGATATCAATGAACTAATCACCTTTATTAAAGAAGAAATAGAATCGCGTGAAGTTACAATGCATTTGAATAGTTCCGTAAGGATATCTCATGATAAACCAGAAAAATATAGACACCAAAATTTTAAACGTAATATTCCTACAGCATCTGCTTTGTCAACTAGTGTTAAGAATAACTGTTTCTTTTGCAGCAGTTCAGAACATAATTCTAATTTCTGTGAATCGCTTTCGGTTCCTGAGAAGCGTAAAAAACTAAAGAACGATGGTAGGTGTTTTGTGTGCTTTAGGAAATTCCATATTGCTGCGAAGTGTAAACTTCTAAATGAGCCTTGCAAAATATGCGGTAGTAAGTTTCATCATGTTTCGATATGCATGAAATCAAATGAAAAGCCCCCTGATGTTCCTAAAAATGAAAGTGATACCATAGTAACTTCCGTTTCTCAATGTGAGATTAAAAACTCAGATTTATTTAATGAAGTTGTATTGCAAACATGTTGCGTGAAAATATCATCCGATTTACAGTCAAAATTTGCTTTGTGTCTTTTTGACAGTGGCAGTCAACGGACATTTATTACCAAAGAATTAACATCATATTTAAAACCCCCAGTAGTAAGGAAGGAAAAATTGCTAGTATACTCTTTCGGCGCGCTTAAAGCAAAACAAAAAATTTATGACGTGGTCAAGGTTACCTTACAGAATGTGAAAATTCCCGAACGAAACATATGCATTGAGGCGTTGGTGACAGACACGATTTCTACCGCGATGATTTATCCGCCTAGACTAAACACAGATGTCCAAAGCAAATTAAAGAAATACGAGTTGTCTAATTGGAATACGTTATGCGGCTTTCGAGTGCAGTTATTGATAGGCGCCGATTATTTATGGCAAATAAACATTCCTGGAACAGCAGAAAAAATAACAAAATCGCTATTTGTGTGTGAAAGCTTATTTGGATGGTCGCTTTGTGGTTCCATATATAATGATGAAAAGGGAAAAAATAAAGACGCATCCGTTTTCAAGTTATCTGTTGAAAATGCCGAACAGGAAGATTTAAAGAAATTATGGGACCTTGAAGCAATTGGTATTAGTGACGATGAATTTTCAAAAATAGATAAAGAAATCATTAATAAATTTGAAAACGATTTAAAATTCGTTAATAACAGATATGAAGCGAAATTATTGTGGAAGGACAGTAAAGAAGGGTTAGGGACTAATTTCAAAATAGCGAAGAATCGTTTCTTTGAATTAAATCGTAAGCTCGCGAAAAATGACGATCTTCTCCAACAATATAAAGACATTGTTACTGAACAAAAGGGAAATAACGTAGTTGAAGAATGTTCAGATAATGACGTTGAGAACGGTTATTTCATGCCGCATAGACCCGTTACGAGAGACGACAAATCCACCACTAAAGTGAGGATGGTCTTTGATGCTTCTTCAAAAGAAAATCAGTTTAAATCTTTAAATGATTGTTTAGGGCCAGGGCCAAATTTAAACCCAAACATTTTAGATATTATCATCAATTTCCGAAAACATGAAGTGGCATTCTGCGCGGATCTAGAGAAGGCTTTTCTCCAAATTGGCTTGACGCCAGAAGACCGAAATTATTTAAAATTTTTGTGGTTTGATGATAAGGCAGTTGACTTATTCAAAATTCTAAGATTTACCCGTGTACCGTTCGCTGTTACCTGTAGCCCCTTCATTTTAGCTACTACTATCAAATGTCATATTCATAAGTATAAGAAAGAGCATTATAAAGTTTATGAAATGTTAGATACATCCCTGTATGTTGATGATTTAATTTCCGGTTCAAATTCTGATGAAGAAGCGTACTATTTATCTTCTGCTGCCGCTAAAATTCTTAAAGATGCTGGGATGCATTTACGTAAATTTAACTCTAATTCTATGAAACTAAGGGAAATGTGGAAAGAAAATATGTTATGCAGTGAACAAGAAAATTCTGACCTCCATTTAAAAGTTTTAGGAATATTATGGAATACCGATTCTGATACCTTTCAACTGGATGCTCAGCCTCTTATAGATAACCTAGAAAGTATCAAATCTACAAAGCGTTGTGTTTTAAAGACTATGTTAAAGGTATATGATCCCGTAGGGTTTATATCTCCATTCACCATACGAATTAAAATCTTATTGCAAGAAATTTGGAAAAGAGGTTTGGCCTGGGATGATGATTTACCCCTAGATTTGGAAAATGAATGGAAGGGTTGGTGCTCTGAAACGGAACATCTTAAGAGATTAGAGATACCTAGGAAGTATTTCCAACAAGTAATGAATTTGGTAAAAGATCAGGTACAAATCCACATTTTCTGTGATGCTAGTCCTAAGGCATTTGGTGCAGTAGCCTATTTTAGGTACTTCACCAAAGATAATGAAATTAAAACAAGTTTCATCTGGGCAAAAAGTAGAGTCTCTCCTGTGAAACGAATAACGCTTCCCCGATTAGAATTAATGGGAGCCGTAATTGCCGCAAAGATGTCTAAGACTTTAAAGATGGCACTAGACTTTAAAAATGCGAAAATAAAGTTTTGGACAGATTCAACAATAACGCTTCATTGGATAAAAGGATCTCCTACGAATTGGAAGCCCTTTGTTTCCAACAGAGTCAGAGAAATTCAATCCCTTACGGATCCTGAAAACTGGAACTATTGTAGCGGAAAAGAAAATCCAGCTGATTTAGTGACGCGAGGTGAAAAGCTGATAACACTTATAGGAAATAACGTCTGGTGGCAAGGTCCAGTTTGGTTATCACTTCACGAACATTCATGGCCGTCAGAATTAGTGACTGAATTAAGCGAAGACGCGCTAATTGAAAGAAAGTTGAAACCTCAAATTACTCAATTATGTTGTACCATAACACCGGAAACAATTTTAGACGTTGAGAAGTTTAGCAGTCTCAAAAGACTTTACCGTATCACGGCATGGATAATGCGCTTTATGCATAATTCAAATAAAAGAAACTCTAAGGTCTGCGGTCCATTGACAGCTTCAGAACTGGATAATGCAGAAATGTATTGGATTAAATGTACTCAAGAAACGGCATTTAACGTTGAAATAAACCAACTAAAATGTGGAAAATCTATTAGTAAGGAATCAAATTTATATAACCTTAATCCCGAATTAGATGAAAGTGGATTGCTTGTGCTGAAAGGTAGACTACAATTCTCTGAATTCCAAGAACGAGAAAAACACCCATGGATACTTCCTGACAAATCTAAATTTGTCAAGCTGTTGATTATGGATACCCATGAGAGGTTATATCATTTTGGAATAGCTACGACATTATCACATCTTCGAGAGAAATATTTTATCATCAAAGGAAGAAGATGCGTGAAATCGGTTCTGAAAACTTGTTTAATTTGTAAAAGATTTAATGCTACTCCAGGTAAGGAAGTAGTAGCACCATTACCTAAAGATAGGATTATTGAAACTCCGCCATTTGAAACAACTGGCTTAGATTTTGCTGGACCGATTTATATCAAAACTTCATCTGGTCCAGAAAAGGCTTATATTTTAGTATTTACTTGCGCGGTAATTAGGGCCGTACATCTAGAATTGGTAAATAATTTGAACACTGACACCTTTATTCTAGCTCTTCGAAGGTTCGTTGCACGAAGAGGACTTTGTAAAATAGTTTACAGTGATAACGCAAAAACATTTATCAAAGCTGATTCAGTACTAAAAGAAATTTGGAAGAACATTTCAAAGGAAAGAGTTCTAGATTATTTCTCAAGAAATAAAATAACATGGAAATTTATTGTGCCTAGAGCCTCATGGTGGGGCGGTTTTTGGGAAAGGATGGTTCGCACCGTGAAAACACCACTGAAAAAGATCCTTGGTAGGACTTGTCTTACGTTTGAAGAAATGGAAACGACGTTGACTGAAATTGAGGCAGTTATCAACTCTCGACCATTGTGTTATATCTACGAACAGCCTTCCGAACCAGAGCCTTTAACTCCAGCCCATTTTTTCGTAGGAAAACGACTAACATCATTGCCTCATGGATTGCCTATAATCACTGGATCTGAATCCAACAGAAGAATGCTTACCAAAAAATTGAAATACCGACAACAAGCCATTAACCATTTTTGGAAACGCTGGAGAAAAGAATATCTGTTAGAACTTCGCTCTGCGTATCGAGTCACTCCAACAGAGTCCTCATCATTTAAAGTGGGTGACATAGTGCTGATCCATGACGAAAAGTTACCAAAGCATCTTTGGAAGTACGGATGTATTAAAGAGCTGTGTTTAGGACGTGATTCAAAAGTTAGATCCTGTGTGCTCCAAACACCAACAGGAATTATAAAGAGACCCATTAAGTTATTATATAAATTTGAACTGGACTTAATAGAATAATATTTGAATGGACAGTCATAAAATTATTTGCATTAATTTTCATTTATTCATATAATTCATTTATTATTTTTATTATTATAGATCCCAACTTAGATTGTATTTAGAATTTGAATATTGCTTGTCTACTGTATGTAAGTATAATTTCGTATTTTATTTTTGTCCAAGAATTTGAAATGCTTGCCTATTTTGAAAGTGTTTAGTTCCTAAGTATTAATTTAGATTATTATATTTTGAATTAATTATTTTCTTTTAATGATGAAGAACAATAGTGATTGTTCATCCGGGGGCAGTGTGTTGTGATTGCCGATTTGGCCGTTAGGCAGCGCTGAAGTAAATGTTTCATTTTGCATATTTTTGTGGCAACCCTGAGATACTGAACCGTTCTGAGAGTAATTCTAAAATAGTTAATCTTGTAAATAAACGTGTAAATAGTTTTACTTCGTGTGCTGATTTATTCACGTATTGAAGTGCTGTTATTGAACCGTGTTTTTGAATCCGGTAAGAATTTTGACTAACCTGCTTGGAAGTGCAAATGGTGCTTCAGACACAAAGTCTGTCATCAAATATATTCTTTTATAATGTTAAACCTTTTTTAACATTCCTTGCTTTTTATTAATTTCTGTCTTAACATGAAAAGCACAGTTAAGAGATAAAACACAACTAAAATATTTTTTAACTTTGTCTTTTAGATGTGTCCAAAATTTAACATAACTTATCCAAAACTATTTCCTAGTTCTGCAAACACAAATGTGTCAATATACAGAACACAGCAAAAAATTCCGATACCTAATGAACTCGACTTTGGTCATTCGTGACTTCTAGACTTAAGCATTAACAAATTCATAAATTATTCATGAAAACTAAATCGCCATGCAGATGGATCATCACGAAATAATCTGCTTTCCCGAAGCCTTGTCAATGTTCTTTCTCTAAATTAGTCATTGGCTTGCTACTTAAATGCCACTTCATTTGCATTCTGGTGAAAGCTTACGAAGTGATAGAAATTAGAGGAAAGCATGAATAAAAAAATTAAGGTGTTAAATAAAATGAATCTTAATCTGTGATACTTTGAAAACAACTATTTTTTCTCCATCTACGAGTTCACCTCCCTGATGTTCCAAATAGAAAGTTCCCTCTCATTTGTGTTTTATAAACACTGTCAGGTCATTTATTTTTCATCAAATATATCCAATTCTTGCTCATCGCATCTGTTAAGCAAGATTCTAAGAATGCATGCAAATTATGCAAAGGTAAATACTTTTGCCCTTTATTTTTGCTATGACAAAAAAAAAACTTTTTTTAAAGCCTTTGTTGCTTTGTAGACTGCGAAAAAAAAAAGGGGGGCAGTTCTTATATCTACCGTTCTACTGGGCCAACTGACGAGATTCAAATTGCGTTTTTCATGTTTCGAAAACGCGACTTAGGATATATATTAGATTTATGTATAGCATTGTTCTAACATAGGTATTTTGACACAAAATCGGACTTTTTCTGAGATAACATACCAAATTTGTTTTTCAATATTTCGATTCTACTACTTAAATTATGCCTAGATATTAAATTTTGTAATTTTTGGTGAGAAATTTAAAATTTATCTTGGCGCATATTTTTTCAGTGTGCGCCAAGAATAGTTCACTTGGCGAACTTCTTAATTTATAGCAACCTATTTTCCTTTATTTTTTTGGTTGTACACGTCCAGAAAAAAGGCAACTTTCATAGTTTCAAATAATTTTAACAAAGTGAGTGAATAACTTTTGCCGTTATTACCGCTTATAAAAAATATGCCATATTTCAAAAGGCGCAAATATGTAAATTCACGTATATCTTAGGAAATTTTGGATAAAAAAACTCTACTTTTCCCAGATATGCTTGGAAATACATCTACTTTAAGGTGATGGTAAAATTTTATAGATTACAACTCAAAATTGTTTCTGAAAAATTTATAGAAATTTTTTTAAATGCAAATTTTCATAATAAATCATAACAAATAGGCGAATTTTAGTCAGAATAGACTTAAATTTCGAAATGTGGAAGAAATAATCAAATAAGTTTAATACAAAAGGGATATTAATAAAAATATATATATAAAATCATTAATACTGAGAATCTAAAATTTTGAGAGCTAGATTTTTAAAAACTACTCTTGCGATATTTACCACACTTGGCAGTTTGACATAATTTGAGTCTTAGAATCGAAATATCGAAAACAAATTGGAATGTCTATCAGAAAATGTCCGATTTTGTGTCAAAATAACTATATTAGAACAATGCTACCTATAAATGTAATACATATCGTTATTCGCGCTGTCGGGACATGAAAAAGCAAGTTGAATTTCGTCAATCTGCCTAATAGGACGGGAGATATAGAACTGCCCCCCTCTTTTTTTTCGCAGCGTACAAACCCTTCAGATTTACAAGCGTAGATTATATAGCATAGGACACTAAAAGTTAGGTTACACATATTTCCTTTCACTTTCTAGTTACAAATGTGTATGAGGCTTAATACTACCTTATTGAGAAAGACATTGCATAAAAAGGCTAGCTTATAATTTTACTTATTAGATTTAATTGCCAAGATAAACTTAAAATTAACACTTTTTACAAAACTACTGCCTGTTATCTGTGGTCATCGTGTACAGGGTGGCTGGAAAGTCCCCTTACACGTGCAATTATTTCATAAACATTCACAGTTATTTGTTTAAAGCATGCGTATCCGTGCATAGGCTGGTACGCCTCAATGTGGTCCTACTCTCCGCTTTAGCAGCTCCGGTGACACATGGTGGAAAGCTTCAAGCACAATTGCAAGCAGTTCCAAAAAAGGCATGTAAAACGTTAATGGTCAGAGAGGTGAAAGTTCCTGAGCTGAGGCAGAGTAAATAAAATAAATCCATAGGCTGAAATCAACACGAGCAGTGCAGGAGGTGTCAGAGACAGTTAAAAATGAGTAGAAAATTAAAACACAGTACTAAAAATATAAGAATAGGTGCAAACTATGTCCAAATACTATACAAGTAGATAACAGTCTATTTCAGTAGAAGAGCGGAAAATGTAATTTACATTACTATAGTGAACTATAGTGAACTATAGTGAAACTGTACTAAAAGGTCAGGACTGTAGTGAAAAATCCTGTGACATAAACGATAAGCTGTACATTTTCTAATGCTACTTCGTAGAAGTTGATTACATAGAGTTAATAAAGAACTGAAGCCAACTAGCAATTTTTGATTTACAGCTCGTGAGCTGCAAAAGTTTTGTTAAGAAGATCATCTATAAGGATCTCATAATGAAGGTGCTCCGAGAAATTTACTACAGGACAGACTGCAGATTTGTTGAAACATGCGTCGTTAAGTTTCTTAATTTATTCTTGAACGTATTCAGGTTTATTACGTATTCAAGTTCCTGTGCAGAGAATTATTTCTGGCAAAATATGGGGTTTCAGTGATGACGCGTACAAATGTATTTTGAATTACTTGAAGATGTATGATATCATTATCGGTGGCATGGGCCCAGGCGGGAGAACCATACATAAATATAGGACGGATTGCTGGACGTGTTAATTCTTCTTTTCCTTTGTAGACTGAGTCTTGAGGTGCTTGAACAACAAGAGGAGTTATTGAATTGGCGCCTTTTTCTCTTAACCAATGACATTTTATGAACTTTCCTGTTAAAAGTGAGTCTAATATTGTTGTTTTATATGGTTATTAAGTTATCCTGATCTTTCTCCATAACATTAGGTGAAACATAGACCAATCCATACAGTTTAATCGTCTTTTCACAGGCGTCTTTCAAATTGGCACATGATAAGGACTCTGATCTTAAAAGCTGATTTATCTGTTTTCTGAAAATATTTCATTTGATTTCGAGAAACTAAATGTTTTAAATTGTATTCGAGGGGAAATAATTTGAAGAGAATAAGACGAGTTGTTATCACCAAACAAGTCAGAGACATATGTGCAAAGATAATATGGTTCCAAATCAAAATCCGCTTTATTACTTGACTTCACATCATCCTCCGTGTTTGGAATAAAACATTAAAGTGGGACTAAATGCGGCTGTTAAAATGACTGCTTTAAAGGCAGATAAATATAAAAGAATACATAAAACTTTTGTAATGCACTGAAAAAGTTTAGGTGGAATATAAGGTTAATGCTAAATGCCCCGAGAAATTAGTTGAATAAGCAAATTCGAAATTTCTTTTTACTTGGATAAAATGTAAATTCGAGAAATTTGTAGCCTACATGTAAAACACATGACCCGCCCGCTAAGAATAAGTAAGAAGTAGGAAGACGATAATTTGGTTTCGGTAGTTTAATAACAAAAACATTTGTTTGCTGCCTCTGTAAGTCCAGATTCTATAGTTCAAACCTTGTAGAATCACACCCATTTCTTTCTCAAGCATTATACGCTGAGATTCTCAAACAACATTAAACATAAACATTGCCACCTAAATATATTTAAACTTTTGTTTTGCTTAAGGTAAAAAAGGTATGAAAGAGAATATAGGGCAGCGTTTCTCAACCTTTTGACTAATGCGTACTACCTAAACAAAATTGATAAACTTTAATACCACCACTACATTTTACAATGATTATTTTTTAATTTCTGAATAGAAATATTAAAAAAAGTATTTTTACATTTGCACAACCTATTGGTTATTTGTATTGAATATGCGCACATAAAAATATTAGATTAAAAATTGGTTGCCATTTTTAACTATCAAAATTAAGGTTATAAGACTTTTTAATTATACAATTTGTTGTGAAATCTGGCCATGTTTAAGAGAGATCAATCTGTTTATGTTTGGTCTTATTTCACTTAGTGTTAACCGTTAATTATGATCTACTTTTAATTTTGTTCTCTATTTATTTTTCAAATATAGCGTGGAAGATAATCCTTGTTCACAGAAATAGGTTGTGAAAAAAGGCAATAAATTATAATAGCTTTATTTGAAATGCCTTTAAATTCTTTTTTTTCGGTTTAGCCAAAAGTGAACAAGTGTTTGTTTCTGAAATCTTTAATTACAATTCGATCACAGGAAATTTCTATCAGTTATTCTTTTTCTTCACCAGATTTTGTAATTTAATAGTTAAAAATACTTTGTTTCTTTGCACACCACTTATTTTTCTCTTTCGTACCACCTATGGTACGCTTACCACCACTTGAGAATCTCTGGAACTTTAAGAATATAGAGAGCCAAGAGAGAGAGTAATAAGAGAATATAAGGTATTTTAAGGTATAAAAGAGAAACCATAAAATGTTCAATTAAATTATACTGAATAGTGAAATGAAATTTATGTCATATGGACAGGAATGTAGAAAGTATTTATCTTAATGAAATTTAGTTTTGAAATATTTTTCCTTGTATACTTCTCGATTACATAAATTCCTGTATGCGCAAAAATTTTAAAATTTTATTTGCCATTTTTTCAAATTTGCCATAGAAAGGTAATTCAAAAAAATGAAAACAAATATTTAAAGTTCTAGATTTAGATTATAAAAACGTAATTTTGGTCACTTATTTATTTGCTGTTTGGCAATGCAAAATATAAAATCCTTATCTATATTCCGGAAACTAGCCCATCAGTTTTCGATGTGAAAATTTCGCATGTAAGTAAGAAAATGACGGTTGTTAAGTTCCCTTGCGCATTTATTTGAATAAATTAAATTATACTTATTTTATTCATCTTCTCACTGAAGACAGTCATTAAATCCCAACACACTTTATACTGGATATTAAAAGTTATTCGTCTCACGTTCATACGCTACTTACCGTACGAAAAGGAAACGAAATTAATCACCCTGCGCTGGTTGTTTCCTTACAAAGCACCTCGCGTAAAATCCGTGGAAACAACACCTGCTCCCTTGTTATTTTGACATTCACTGCATGCCCAGGAGTTAAATTTGAAAGAAGACGTAAAGGAATAAAATAAATAAATAAGAATGAAGACGTACAGGGGAAGCATAAAGTATGAACGAGGCAAAAAATAAATATAAATGTGCAAAAGTATCTTAGGGAATAAAATTAATTTCTCCCTAACTGTATCGGAACTCCTTTAGCTGCTCATCGCTTTCCCACTATCCATGCGCTTGGTAGTGGAAAGAGCCGACCGCAAAACTGAGCAAGAACGGCTCTTTGAAGTCGAGCCGCACATTCCCACAGCGTATTGCGCATTAAAATCTTGCGCATGCTCTCGATGTCCCGTAATGATATACGGAGAGTCCCGCGTGCTTTTGGCGGCATTTCATCGTCAGATGCCGCACAGGGATTTGCCACGTTTGGCTGTGATGACGCTCAATCACGGAGAGCAACTCCAGACCATGTGCTCCCGATCCCGTCTTTGAATCAACGCGTGGGAGATTCCTCCTTCCGCAAACTTTGTACCGTGTGATACACGTGTTGCTGTGGGAACTGGTTCATAATTATGTAAGTTACTGATCAATAATTTTCGGCAATTGAAACTTTGTCATTACGAACAGAAAAACAAAATAGAAGAAAATGCACAAGAGAAGACAATATAAGATTTCTCGTGTTGTGTATGTCATGGCTATCTTGATGACAAGTAAGTGAGAAAATTTAATTAAACATTTATTTATAAATATATTCTTGGTAATTTTAAAAACATTATAAGTTTCTATGCAATGTTTATGGTAATAATTTTACGTGTCATTAATATTTTGTAATAAACATTTTAAACAACATACAAAAAATATAAAATTTGAGTATATCTCAAAGATTCTTCTATATTTATTGTTTTTAAACTTATCATATTTTATTAACGTACAAACTATCAGAAAAACATGTTCTTAATATTAAATCGATATTTTATGCAACTGCATTTAATTTAGCTTTACACAGGTATATATTGAATGAATAAAACATTTTGTGCGAGAAGAATGAAGATAATATACTTGCGAAGTGATATGGTAGCATGCATGCATGATTTTACGCAAACACTACCGTTATTATACCTGTCACTAAAAACGTATGATGTATGGAAGTGTTCTTCAGATACACGTAGTTTCGTATGCTTCACTGAAAATTCGTTTTTCAGCTCTTCATAATTTTCCATGATAGGCATAATATTTGGGAAAAAAAGACATATATTTCTAACAAAGCAGAAGTTAAACGTAAGAGGGAAAATGTGTGATATTTGGTTATATTTAGCAGTACGCAAGCGAATGAGATAGTTGAAAGCGAGTCATTTAGCCTCGAATTCAACTCTTAGCAAAGCGGAATTAGTGCATATAATATATTGTAAAAGTACTAGCATGAAACATAGTTAGCATTTAGTTAATATTTGAAAACGTTTCACGAATTGAAAAGAACCTTACGGGGATGCATTTTTTTACTGAAAAGCACAAACGGCTGTTTCACAAAGACAATGTCAAAAAATGAGAGCTAGTTTTGAATTTTGTTAACCCTTTGCGTTACTTGCGAAGTAATTTAATGTTCATCTTTGTTGAATGAGTTTCACTTTTTCTTTATTTCTATTTCATTTGTTTATTTCAATCGTTTAGGTAGTTTAAAAGTAAACATTGTGGTTTTATGGTTTTCAGTTTTGAATTATTTTAAGTTTTCAGTTTTATTATATTCGAAGATCTGTTATCTTTACATTACAAGGTTTGTTACGCATTTTGTATTCAATTTAATTCTGCATTTTATTCTTCGATACAAACACCTGTTATATAAATATTTTAGATCTTAACCTATAGATTCAAATTATAATATCAACCTTAACACATCTTAACACCTGTATATTAAATGAACTTGAATGAAATCCCATTCATCATAATATAGATACTTTGTGTCTTTTTATCAAAATAATATACCGCTTGTAAAATATTTTATGTTTAAAAACATAATCATGAAGATTAAAATTGTGTATATTGTGCATAAACACCGTGTAGTACCTTTCTCTTTTAACTATCATGAAAAGAAACGATCTAAGTAATAATCCAGGCGACGTTTCTCACAGGTGGGAAGAAATAGCACACAGGAAAAGGGTTTCAATTGCCCTTTTATTTGATTAAACTCTTCAACAAAAATGCACGTAGTTCTTGTTCAGAATAACACCTACTACTTGCGGTGGAGCTTAAGAATAGATTAACATTAACTTAAAAGACAAAGAAACGGACTACATAAAACTAACAGGCTGACTCAGCAAGCTACACCAGTGATAGACTTTAAATAAACGGCCAGAAAGCGTATCAGCGACTCAGAGTAACAGCAGGAAGGACAAAATAGCAAGGTGCGCTATACTAGCGAAATCATGCTCTGACTATCTTTCTCTTTTCGCCACTTAAAATACTCAATAAATAAAAAAACAAATAAATAAACAAATAAACAATTACATGTCTTTAACAAACAAGACCCTCATATCACTATTAAACATTTTAAATGTAGAGGATATGTGGAAATGGAAAATACGCTGCTAAACCGCGTGCTGTTACAAGTAAGTATTTGTATCTAGGTGAGCTAGTACAGAGTCTGCGCAATATTTCTTCCAAACCTGCGCTACAAAATCTGCAGGCAGCTTTTGGTGGTTTCTATTTGAATTGATGGTCAGAATATGGTGGTTTCTATTTGAATTAATGGTCAGAATATGGAGGTTTCCATTTGAATTGATGGTTAGAATGTGGTGGTTTCTTTTTGAATTGATGGTCAGAATATGGTGGTTTCTAATTGAATTGATGGTCAGAATGAGGTGGTTTCTATTTGAATTGATGGTCAGAATTAATATCGGTGACGTGTCGCTGTATGTGGAACACTGATTTTAACTCCCTTGTAACGTTCTACCTTCCTGCTGCAGTGTAGAACCTTGAGAGATAGTGATTGCACTGACGAAGGGTTAAAACAGCCCTTTGTTAAACTCTTTAACTTATTTACAATACAACAACTTGACGCTAACATACTACGTCTCAACTTGGGCGGTAACTGAAACAGTAGAATCAAACTTAAAATAAGATATATTCACAATAGTAGAATTACACTACAAGGCTCATAGCGCTTAAGCCACGTAAAAACCAGCAGTACCCGCTAAACAGAAGCTTGCGTATAAGCACGCACGGCAATATCCCGGACTCTCGCTTTCTCTACTGGAACGTCGATATTTAACTCATTCTTGTACTGGTAGAATCTGCATTTCTTGCGCGCGCTACTAAATTTATATATTCTGGCACTGACAATTAGAGGAATGAAGGCTTATATGAAAGTAACTTAAAATTAAAATTAACTGGTTATTTAAAATAAATATAAATCCCTACACCCTTTTGTGCCTTGCTCATTATAAGCATCAAAATTGTAGTTTTAGTTGGAATTTAAACACACTTCTCCTGCTCCAGACATATGAGAGCCCACCAGCAGTTGAGAGGTAAAATCACTAAAGACTAGAAGTTTGACCCAGGTTTAAAATTCCAGCAAGAGGGCTGGCTGCATGACAAGTTTCATAGTTTTTCCTATGACTTATGCGAATACGAGCCAATTTCACTCAGAAAACGCTACATGAGTACTTTAATACCCTTAGGTATATGGCCTTCAAATGCCCTTCTGTAATTTAAATAACCCAAATAATCCATCCTCAGGTGTATTAGCTGTATTCGCATGCTTATATCTATACAGTGTGTTGGGCATCGTGGACATTCAAATAATTGAAAGTTCTCTAAGGAAAAAATGCTGTACTCTCTTTGTGATACTTGGACTCGGTGACATGACCGCACATATTTCAGTGTCTTAATCGAATGACTTCTGGTATTGAATTCCTCGGATAGAATTGCATTATTTTGGAACCAAAGATGTTGCTTACGACATTTCAAGAAACCTACAAATGCTTGGAAACTTTCATTGAGATGTGGGCAGATTGTAGTTGAATGGTAATTCTATTGAGTGTTGTGAAATTCTGAAAGAAAGTTGTTTGGTATAAAGCGTTGTCGCTGATCTAAAATGTAAATAATTTCTCAATATAAACAATTCTAATTCCTCTTTGTATCATTCGGCCCACTAGCGGCCGAGCGGTAAAGACACTGAACACCTAGTTGAGATGGGGGTTCGGATTGCGGTGAAGGAGCTGGCTCCATGAGCGCTGTCATGGTTTTCCTCATGTGTAACGTTTATACTAGCAAGTTTCTCTTAGAAAGTCCGCCACGAGGACATCCTTCCCCTTAGGCAGATTGCCTTCAAATGGTTTACCGTAATGAATAAACCAAGCAAACCAAACATTTCTATCACTCGCCATATGGTACAGGATGTAAGTGGGATTACCAGTAACGTTCCCATTCTACTAGATCAGCTAATGGCCCTTGCGGTTTTATAAGATGCAGGGAGCAGTTTCAAGACTAAATCGCATTATGCATTGGCATTTTTTTCTGCAGTTTGCAATTTTCTTTAATTTGAAAGCTGGAGTAAAAATTTGCAATCAAATTATGGTCCGTTTGCTGCAAATTTCATGTAAAATATTTTCCATCTCTAAAATACTTTTGTTATTATATAAGGTATTTCTCCCGCCTTCTTTGCCTGCTTTCATGTTGTAATCGTCAGCACGCCCGAAGCGTATTCCAGAGGTCCGTGGATCGAGGGCATTGCTCATTTTTTCTCTCTCCTGCATCGAAATAACTTGATGTCTCTACAATTATTTAAATATAATAAACACGCTTTTTGAAAATTGTCTTTGTTTGAAATTACGAAATACATCGCAAAACTGAAGATATGAAAAATACAAATGACAAACGCTGGTATGCACGCATATCTGTATTATTAAATAATGACAAATATGTATGCATGCATTGTTCTCGTATTGCAAAAAAACGCCGAAACTTAGCAGCCAGATCCACCTGAGTATATGCGCTTTTGACTGCAAATTTTTAATTTATATTTTTTTATTCATTCCATATTTTAAGAGGATTTAATGGAATTTTGATCAAAAACGTGGGTGATTTAGGAGCAATGAGTTTTCACTCAACAAACCGTAAGATATTAATGATTCAAATTCGATCCGAAAACTCAGTGTTAAAAGGTATATATTAAAATCCGTTAAAGCATAAGATATCTGTCTTCTGATTTCATCAAACTCAGCAATTGAAAAGAAATGTGTTGCCATTACTCGCAAATTACTAGTTTGATCTTCCACGCGAAAATCTGTTGCCATGCGCGGAAGTTTAAGTTATTTAATTTGACCTTCAAAGTTAATACACATGTTTATAATAAACTGTCTAAGCGGCTTAAAACCAATAAACACAATTTTTAATCTCTATTGTTATTAGTAATTAGCTAAACTCATTAACGTATTAATGAGAAGCTTAACTCATTACCGACTTGGTCGCATTAAAATTATTATATTTACCTATGTATCTATTTTTAATAAATAGTTTAGGCATCTGGTCAAGTAAGCGAAATCCCTTTCTATGTCTGTTTACTTCCACATAGAGAAGGATATCTGCGTGACTTTAAGTTCACTTTCTATTTTTTAGCCATTAGTGTTTCTTGCGATTCGTGTTGAGAAAATGCTTGTTTACGTAACGAAATTATCTCATTTCATGTCGGTAAATCTAAGGCTGAGAGCCGGTAAGAAAATCTCTTATAAAAGATAATCGTCACTGGAGGAATCTTACATGTTGCCAAGCATTGAAACCATTGAAAAATCTAGGATAAAGAAAAGCAGCATATTCCGTTTCCTAGGTTCTGAAACAAAAGTGCAGTTATGGTTTAAAAAAGAATTTTAAGGAAGTATTTTAAGAATTTTAAGAAAAATTGAAGTAAGTCTTAAGAAAAAGAATTTTAAGCTGCATCTGTAGAGGTTAAACTCGAAAGGATATTTCAAAACATTGTTATGTTTTATTTCTAGAGGTTTTCTGGAAATTATTTTTGTCTAACCAAGATCCTCTCGCGGGGATTGACTTAGGAGAATTCATGGGAAGTGCTGGCTAGAATCTGTACTTAGGAGAGTCTCAGCCATGGGGGTATAAAGTCTTCCCAGAAGTAGAGTCTCCATTTAGTCGGCCTTGGCAGGGAACGTAATGGTACTGTCTTGTCCATTCCTTCGCCCGTTGTGGAACTAGATCGGAGATCACTGACGAAGGCCTCGGGTGTTTGACTCCATTCAATTCTCGTGACGGGGACTGACAGAGTGGACAGAGCCCCAAGCAGGCAAACACTGAGCCGATGGAGTGGTGCTTTCTAATACTCGTATTAACAGCATTTTTTAAAGATATTATAATTTTACTATTCCGTGAAACAGAAAACCATATGCAGAATTCTGCAACTAAATGTTTGCGATTCAAAGAAAACAAACAATAATTTTGAGGCTTCCGTGTCTCTCATGCGCGTCTTTCAAGAAAAACTAAACAGTAAGAATCCCGCCTAAACGTCATTACGCCAAGAGAAAATGATGTCATCGGGACGTATGTCCAATCACAAGCACGGATTTTATTCCCATGTGCGTGGTTCGGTACAGATTGCTTATATGCTGCCCGGAGGCAAAGGTCTCTTTGTATATTTATATTTGCATCATACGCTTTTTGCTAGCGTTTTTCACGATTTATAAAAAAGCCGGACGGGGACTGCGGGGGTTGTGTCCTCTTGAACAAGGGTCTCCGTACCATCGATACCATAATCCCTCAAGGCTAGTACCAGGTCGTGGATCTATGTCTAGTGTTCCGTTCTGTCTAATCAAGACATAACCTTGTTCATCTTTAAAGAAGAAAGTAAACATAATATATTGATACTAGCATGCTGTTAAATAAATATAACACTATTACTGAAGTATTCATTAGATCTTACAAAAAAAATTCTCCATTGATCATCGAAATATTTTACTAGAAACTTAAAAAACAAATCTTTGTAGAAATTTTGCAGATCTGTGTATTAGCCTTGTACATTTCACAAAAAAAGTTAAGGTTTCATTCCGATCAGGCCTCTATCGTCAATTGGTATAATGGTTATTAACTCTAGAAATTTTTTATATAGAATATTTCAAAACATCTATACACGTTTGAGGCTCTCATTGAGTTGGTCTGTTTTCCCTACCAGTTTTTGTTGTCCGAACACAAAAGTTACAAGGAAAACATTTTACATGTAATGCCGAAATAAAACATTGATAATCAAAGAAAAAAATGGATGTATTACAACGAAAGAAATATCAATAAAATTGGTCAAATGAATGGCAAGAATAAAAATAATAAAATGCTGTTCTAATTGCAATGTAAAGCTCAAATTTTTTATCGAAAAATTTGATTGTCAAATGTAAAGGCTAAATAAGGGCCAGGTTCGAATGCGTACTTAAAATGAACACACTTTTTGCTAAAGTAAAAGAATGGAAAACGCGACCTTTGAGGGGAATTAAGTAAAACATCGCTACATATGGAGGGGTTTTGCAACAAATAAAAATGTAAAAATTAAGAAACACTTCCTACCTGTAGGTGCTTCTTATTCAAAGCAAGAGTAGTGATGATTCGGGCTTCTTCGCTGTAGGAGAGGGCATACAAACTGCTACGTAATTTGCGCCGCTTTTACTAAGCCAATATTCTGAGAAAGGAGAGATCCAGTATTTTTTTGAGGGGTGTGTTGGAATTTGTTAGACGGAAGCTTCTGAATGACAGAAAAAAAGGGTGCTGGTAGAGTTGGCCAAAGTTTCGGAAATGGAAAAATGTATTGGTTAGTAAAAAGTCGTCATTTTTTACGCATTCGAGCTATAAAAACGTCTTTTCAGAAAAGGAAATGGCTCTTAGTTAGTAAAAGTTCAGTAGTGTCCACAAATTAGAGAGTATTTAATTATGTAAAGAAATACTAACTTAATTCACTGATGTAGAGTGTCAAAGATTTCCCATATTAAATGGTATAAAAAATCCTGCAGCACTACGCGCATATTTCTACTAGTTTTTCTAGTTTATTCTCTCAACAACATATAGAAAATTTGTCAACTTTCTCAGTAATTCCTTAATATTTTAGCAGCTTTAAGCGCAAAATATCTTTTAGTTTTGTTTTCCTACACTATTACTCAAGGATTAAACTCCATTCTTCCGATTTGAGAACTAATGGTTCTTTGCCTTTTATTACTTTTAGTGGAAGGTTAGTTTTCCCTTACAAAAAAACACTGTAAAGTAGGGTAGCCCCCTCTTTGCCTTTAGCACGGGCTCAGTTAAAAAATATTAAAATCATGGAATAAAGCAATAAGCCTTGAAAAACCTGTAATTATATATATATATATATATAAAACAAAATAAAATATAATAACCATTGGCTTACATATACAAAAGAATGCAGTGAGTTATAATTAGCTATCAATAAAATTCCAGTTCATTGCAGATGTGTGTATTAGCCCTTTACGTTTTGCAATAAATAAATAACCGTTTGTTTATATATCTAGAATATTGCAAGTAATTGCAATTGGCTTGCAATAAAATTCCAGTTCATTGTCTTTAATATTATATCTTTCATACATCCTTTTAGTATACAAGACTACATGTACAGGATTTTGGGTCCTTATTTTCCTTTATTGTGTGTTTGTATGTTTCCTTATTCTTGACAAAAAGGTTCATGATACTCATGAGTCATATCTTCTAAGCTTTCTGGGAGAAATCACATTTGGACTACTCGAAAAGGAATCTTAATGTAGTACGTTATAGCATAATTCATTACTATCTTAAATTCAATAATTCATTACTGTAACTTTATGCTTGATTAACTGCTTTTTAAAATACGATGGTTTTAGAATTGCTTTAACATGTCATACACGTCAAGGGTAAAACCAAATAATGTTTTCAGAGTCTTTTTTTAATTTTTTTGAAGTCACAATGTAGAGTCATGAGGATTTTGTTGATGCAGGGCACGTTAAAAATAAGCAATGTCCTCGTCGGAACTCGAAACTGGGACCTCTTGAATACGCGTCGAGTGTGCTGACCATTACACCACATAGACTGCTAAGAAGGCGGGAGAAGTAACTTATATACTCTTCCTTTCAGAGGGTGACTGGGGATTACGGGATCCAGTCGTCAAATTCTGGTATTAAAGAATCATCATCCATCACCGTTTTTAGTTCGGGCCCCACTTTAGAGCCATTCGAATTTTTTTTTAAGCAAAAGTCCGCCGGGACTCGAACCTAAGACCTCTCGAATACGCACCGCGTGTGATGTCCATTATACCACGAAGACATGCTAAGAAGGCTGGATAAATACCTTAATAACAAAACTGAAGAAATCTGCAATGGCCTCCATGGTATTCGAACATTACGAAGGCATGAAGAAAATACCTTATATAATACCCGTTTTAAAGGGTGACTGGAGACGAGGGAAACCAACCGTCAAACCCTGGTGATGACGAATTATCATCCACCACATTTTAGTTCGGATGCCACTTCTAGAGTGTTTTATAATTTTTTTCAAAACAGTTAGGAAACTGAAGAAACCCACAATGCCCTCACCAGGATGCGAACTCCGGAACTCTCGAAAATGCAATGAGCGTGCTTTCAGTTATACCACAAAGGCGTGCGGAAAGAGTAGGAAAATACGTTATATGTTTGCTGAATGGAAAAAGATCCAGCAAGTTTATTCATTTTCGTAAATTCCTCCCTAAACAATTAGCAATTTTTTTCTCTTATTATTATTATATTACTATCATCATCATTGAGAATATCTACTTAAAAATCATCTTACTTTATAAGTATTTTGATTCCTTTGAGCCTTTTTAATACTTTTGATAATTTTATTCAAAAATTAAAATAGTTGTTGTTTCTAATAATGTGCAGCAGTTTTCTTATTCCTCATTATTTAATTTTAATTAAATATAACTTAATGTACCTCGTTTTTAATCTAGATTTAACAATGGATAACATTTTACTTTTTATTCCAGCCATTCTGGAACTGCGTTGGGAGTCTGATTATCAATCTTACATACTAATATATTTGATTTTCCTATTTAATTAATGAATGCTAAAATCTGTGAAGCGCTGCTGAATATTCATGGACGTATTCAACGAAACTGTGCACATGCCACCTCTCTAATGAGATATGTACATAATTAAACTTTCAGTGACTTTAGTGTTTTTGTTGAGGTTTTTGTGCGTTTTAGAGATCTCAGTACAAATACGGGATATTTTCAGGTTCATTGATTATGAGTTTCATTGTTTATGGTCCTCTGTAAGAACTTCGATTTCAAAGATTCTCATTATCTATGGTCTCTTGAATAAGTCTAATGATTTGTAGTCTGGGATTTTTGTTTCCATATTCATAAATTAAACTTGTATACAATTTTGTGTTTTATAAATTGTATACAATTTTGTGTTATTGTTTATATACAATTTTGTATTTCTATTCATGATCAGAATGCAGAAAACTGCACTATTATTGTATACCCTTTAACTTTCTGCTTACAGAGAAATCTTGCATATACGGATTCATATCAAATTAAATTCTAACTTTAATTTGCGAAAGTATCTTAAATCTCCCATGTAGTTTGGTCACTTCCCCTTTCTATCCTAAAACAGCAATACGCTTAAAATTAATCTTTATAATCTTTCGAATTTATTCCAAATTTAATCTTCATCATTCGACTCGTACATAATGATAATGACGAATTTAATTAAATAACATCGAAATTAGGCTTAAAATCTTCCACCAAGCTAGAATAAAATCGAAATTTTTACGAGAACAAATGTAGCAAAGCAATATTTTCTCCATCTGCTAGCAGGATAACATCACTATTATTAATTTAATTTGATAACATCATTTTCGCTCTTTTAACATTCCACTTTACTGTGCAAATCTCTTTTCCTACTTTTCTTTTCTTTACGTGTTGAAGTTAGGAAAATGTAAACGAATGCTTATAACTATGGAATGCAGAAAGCGGTCTTGGGGGTAAGAAAGCGATAACTTATTTTCTCGAAGTTCATTCGAGGTATATTTCTCATTCAATCAATTCAGTTTTCACTTGGCGACAAGACAAACAATCATAAAAACTCAAAATATATTCTTTAAAATTTTTAAAATTCAGAAAAACATAATACTCCAAATAAAGTTGAAAAAACAATTTGTACAATTAAAACTAGAGTTTCTACGCAAAAGCAAGCAACTCGACCCAAAAGGCAAGAAGCCAGATTTTTCGATGCACAAAACTGAAAGTTTACTTCTGGTCCCTCTCGGCAAAAAGGCTGTGAAGGTGCAAAAACTGACGTCATTCACTATTCTACTAAGTTACAAATTCAAATAAATGGCTAATCTGTTATGTTTAGTCCCACTTAAACAGCTTTTAAATTATTGATAATTCTACAACTAATGCATGCAGATTAACTAGAGGCGTAAACCCTTAATTGGAGCATAAGAGAAGCATAATTCAACCACTTTTAAAGCAACATAAAGCACAAGATATATGAATAAAAGAACTGAGCTCAGTAAGCCGGGTAGCAAAGTGGGTATATGTTTCTTTCGATTGTAATTAGTCCAATTTTTCAATTGATTATAAATGTTTTATTTCGGCATTACATGTAAGTTTTCCTTGTAAAATTTGTTTCTATTTGTGTTCGGACAACAAAAACTGGGAGGGAAAAGAGGCAAATTCAATGAGAGCCTCAAATATGTATAGAATATTTGAAGAATAGTATATAAATTTTTTTTAGGATTAATAACCATTGTGCTAATTGACGATAGAGGTCTCAGTGAGTTGATCGGAATGAAACTCTTTTTTTGTTGTTCAGTTAATTGACTTTGTTTAAAGCTTCAGAACACTTTTCTCTTGACAAGTTCTGTTTGGAGCTTTAAATAAAAAAAGATTAACTTTGCTTTTCACTGTTTTTGTTTTTTCAACTTTTTCTGTTCCAAATGTATATTATAAAATTTGCAAGTTCATAAAAATGAAAATAGCTAGGAGATCATGGTTCTTACAATCCTTAAGTAATTCTCTCATACAATTCATTTCCCATATTAGATGGTATAAATTTTGCACCACTACGCAAAAATTTGCAAAAGTTTTCTACCAGTTTTTCTAGATTTTTCTCTACACAACAAATAGAAAATTTGTCAACTTTCTCAATATACAACTGTAAGATCCCCAATACGTAAGGACATGAGTAATGTAAGCAACACTTACTAAAAGAGAAATCAGAGGGATAAAAAGAAGCTTTATTCAAAAAGTAGCATGAAGCGCAATGCGACTGAAGGCCGAAACATCCCTGTGATGGGTGTCCAGCAAGAAACATACGGTCTTTAATAGGGGATATGATCTCCCCCGACTTCTAGGCAGGTTTCACATCATTTGTGCATGCTGAATATGTAGTTGTTAATGAGCTGTTGAGACGCTGCTGCTCGTTCCTCTTGTAGCAACAATCGCAGTTTCGGAATCGTTACTGGCGATACGTTACGTGCTGCCACGGGTCTCCCTAGTAAGTTCCGCACATGCCTGACGGGATTTAGATCCAGAGACCTTGCCGACCAATCCATGTGTTCAATATCTTCACTCTCCAACAGCTCTTCGACAGTAACTGTGCGATGAGGTGGAGCGTTGTCGTCCATGAAGAGGAACTGAGGACCCATAGCCCTTGTGAAAAGACGCATGTAAGGAAGAAGAACCTCGTTACAATAGCAGTCCCAGGTGACGAAACTACTTGGGAGATATGAAGGTCGGTCCGGCTACCAAGCATTATGTCTGCTCGAACGAGAACTCGGCGACCTCCAAAACACTCCCTTTTGATGATGTTGAAGGGGTTATTGCGTGTTCCCCGCTCTGTCCAGATGTGTATGTGTCTAGAATCGCAACTCAAACTAAATCTGCTCTCATCTGTAAAGAGTACTCGTCCCCATTCATTGTAGCTCCAATTCCGGAGTTCCCGGCACCACAGAGAACGCCTTCTCCGATGGGCAGGCGTTATAGGTACAAACCGTACAGGGCGTCCTGCAAACAGACCACCACCGTGCAGTCTTCTGGCCACGGTAAAACGCGATATCGGTCGTCCAGTCGTCTGTGTCGTGTGTCTAGCGATTTATCCCGCTGTCTGCCGCCTGTTTCTTCTGGCCTGTAAGGCAATATACCGGTCATCTGCGGGTGTGGATCCTCGTGGACGACTACTACTAAACCCCCGGATAGCTGTTCCTGTAGTTTGAAATTGTCTCCAAAGTCGTGAAAAGATGCTGTGAGTAATTCCGAACTCTGCAGCCTCACTTGTCACACCGCGGCCTTCCTCCAACTTCCCAATGATTCGACCTCGGGTAAAAGCATCCACATGTCGTCTAACGGATTGATTATTCGCCATTTCTCGCTGAGGCAGCAACTCGGTGTGATTTTAACTGCTATACGGCGTGCAATCTCTTTGCCAGAAATACTGATCTTACACCGACAACATGCTCTATACTACTCAGACACTCCCCCATTACGTCTACCTGCATATCTGCGCATGTGCTTCCGTACATCACCTTACTTAATCTCCTGATTGGTCTTTCTGTCCGCTCTGCCTCTTCGTTGAGCTAATATGCTAATTTTTTGACTTCGTCCTTAATTTTTGCACACCAGTGTACTTATGTAGAGACGTCACGAAAACAATCTCTTCTGAATCTATATTAAATTCATTCTACAATCTGTTTTGGGAAAAAAGAGTCCTTTATTCTGTCCTTACGTACAGATGTCACGCAAAAACATCGTTCAAACTGATTCGAGAGGGGTCAAACTAGATATTTTCGTTGAAATATGATACGTAAAAGTTTTCGTGATTACAATACTTCCTTTACTTCGTAAGACGAAACAAATACATTTTACTTCGTAAAATGAAGTAAAATATGTTGAACCAACCATCATGGCTGGTTTTTCATGGCTGAATCATCCATTTTTAATAATAGTTATCACCTATAACTGTCTCAAAATTTCTGTAACTCGGTGTACGCCATAAATTCATTCAAAATCGTTGAGCTTATATACCAATAGAACTTTTGCAAGATGAAATCAGTGAAAATACCCGAAAGCACAGGATATATAAATAATGCAGGGCGTCTACAAGAATAATTAATGCAAGTTTAAGCCATCTTGTCATACAGTATTAGTCATTTGTTTCCTTCTTTTGATGATTTTCACAAATTTTGCTAGAATTTTGAAACGGCTTGGAATAGAAAAAAAATGTTTACCCTGTAGCCTTTTTTGATTTACAGTGGTACTTCGCTATACGTTAATATTTTGTAAAACATTATTTAATATTAAAGTACAAATGAAACGAGTGGAATACATGTTGTACATAAATAAAATTCTGTACATAATATTGTACATAGATGAATGCGTGCATAAATGTTTTTCGTTATCCAGATCCAAAACAATTATTGTAATGGCTCTGATTTTTCTTTGGTAACTGGTTTCACCTCCTTCGTAACGTTAGCCACTTTAATAACGTCATTGCCCCCAAAATACCATCTTTTTCGGCATATAGTACCCACTATCTTTATAGTGATTAAGACAACTGAACAATGGTATTTTGAGGTTTTCGAATTCCAGAGAACGAGCTGGCTGCATGTTCGTTTCCGGAGATTTCCCCATGCACAACTTAGATGCAAGAAAATTTCTCTTAGAAATTCCTCCAGGAAGGCATTCCTTTCCTTAAGCAGACAACATTCGTGTACTTTGCTATATTAAACTGAGCATTCAAATCGGCACAGGCAATAGCCGGTGTCTGTATACGCAAGCCATCTCCATACTTTTTATCAATATCCTTCTTCACCTCCACGATAATCCTAATATTTTCTTAGTTACATTAACTTTCTTAAAATTACTGTTAAGCGAATTTACAAAGCACACAGTCGAAAAAAAAACACCAAGCAACTTAACATTCAAAAGTGGTAGAACGAGTTGTTACTGAGTAGTAGCAAATGCTGACGCTCATGATCATTCATAGCATAGTCTCGAATGAGATATACAGGAATAGTGCTCCCAGTTGTGACTCATCGAGCTTGCGACGTATTCCAAGCTAATATCCTATGACAGGTCAAATGACACGTAAAAATTTTAACCCCCAAACCGGACATTTATCAAGTTGGACTTGGTTCAAAGCGGATATATACTGAGTATTTACATTACAGTATATACATTAATATATATATTCATAATGAAAGTAATTAAAAGTAAATTAATAATCCCAAGACTTGCGCTAAAGCTGCAAAGTAGTAAAACAATAATTCACTATAAATTATAAAACGAAAACTCTCCATATTACAGCTCCAAGCAACGGAAATTCAATTTAAAAACTTTTCAAATTAAAAATTCAATTTAAAAAGTTTTTAAATTGAATTTCCGTTGCTTGGAGATGTAATATGGAGAGTTTCTTTTTACAATTTATAGTGAATTATTGCTTTATTACTTTGCAGCTTTAGCGCAAGTCTTGGGCTTATTAATTTACTTAAACCAAAATTATTGTTTAAAATAACAATAGCCTCTTATTTCCGCCCTCTCCATTCTAAAAATAGTAATGCCTTTTTCTGGACTGCCACAATTCAAGATGAATGCATCTCATATGACTTGCGCAACACTGGTGATGTAGCTAATTCTTAACTTAAAATTTCGAGAACTGAAATTTTCTCTTAATAAGCATCTTAAAACGAAATTTTCCGTTTGTGAGCCTCCATATTGGATAGCTCCAACTTTCTGTTTCAGCTCTCTTCCGTTAAGAAGCTAGTTCGCTCGCTTAGCCTCTGCCAGCTATTTTTCATCGTTCTAAAGATACGATCTGTAAAAAATTATGGGGTGAATACCGCACCTACAATCATGATGTGAAATGAAGCAGAGTACGTGTCCTCAAAATAAGTTATCAAGTATAAAATTATGTCTGGAATTTACGGCTACGTCTGCCTTCAAGTATCATTTTCTTAACTACTCAGTAAAGCCTCTCCAAATTATTATAAGGTAGAGAACCATCGCCAGTCCGTTCCAGCTTTTTTTAAGTCATCCTATTATACACTGGTTATCATAAATAAAGGTAAAATCAGAAACATGACGATTACTGAAAAAGTTACACGTAGAATTTCATGAAACTTACCCACAATATACAACACATAGTAAGGTATCAAATAACAGAAAAAGGAATTACCAGACAATTATGGTAGTATAGAAATTAGCACATGTATAAAATGAACAAATGGAAGGTGTCAGTTTGCTATAGGACAAGTACCTTCAATATGGAATATGATTACGCTCTAGAAGCAATAGAGCACATACGATGTGTAATGCTTATCAATTATGCGGTCTATCAGTTCCATAGGAAGCGAGAGCCATTGCTCTTCCAAAGCAGTTGCAAGGGTCTGAGGGGGCGGATTGAGAGCAGTTAGACGTCTCCATAAAGCATTCCAAACGTGCTTGATAGGATTCAGGTCCGGGGATCGACCTGGCTACTCCATGCGCATAATTGTTTCTTGTTGAAAATAATCATCTACAATGCGAGCCTTGTGTGGTCTTGCGTTGTCCTCCTGTAAAGCATCACCTATTGCCCCAGCATATGGGCGCACATAAGCATCAAGGACGTCATCTCTATAAACCTGAGCATTCCCCTTGGAAAGACATGGAGGTCTGTGCGTCCACCCAAAGAGATGCCACCCCAAACACAGACACTGCCTCTTCCGTATGCTTCTCTTTCATGGATGTTTGACAGATGATAACGGATTCCAAGTTCTCTCCATATCAAATAACGCCTACTATCGCTTTCTAGACTAAACCTGGACTCATCCATAAGGAGAACAGCCCTCCATTGATCAGGTGTGTGTCCAATGGACATGTTGTCGTGCCCACTGCACGCGGTCCCTCCTACGGCGTGACGTGAGCGGCACGCAAATGGCTACCCGCCTCGCATACAGACCACCTTCGTGAAGACTTCTATACACAGTTAACGTTGACACCAACCTTCCGGTGCCTGTAGCAAGGGAACATCTAAGAAGAGTCGGAGCCTCGGTTCTACTCCTACGTGCACATAATGTCAAATATCTGTCATCGGCGCTCGTGGGAGCAGTTCGCCGTTCTTGGCTGAACCTGCTGGATGCCGAATCTGTGGTTTGAAATTGCCTCCAAAGTCTATCAACCACAGAAGTACTCACATTTAGCCATCTGGTCACTTCTGTTTGACTTTGTCCTGCCTCTAGTCTCGCAATGGCTCTCCAACGTAGTTCTTGAGGCAAATGATGTCTGGAGATCATTGTTACGAATCGGCAATCTGAGATTTCTGATGTCAGTATCACAGTGAAATATGTGGGCTTGCTCTCAAACATGGACTTCTATGCTACACGCAGATTCCATATTCCGAGTACAGCGCCACTATTTTGCACATTGCAGTTTTACTCAGCTACCCTTACTTGGCAGCATATTCGAATTTTACAAGGTTTGGCTTACTTTTTTTGAGGGAGTTATCGCTATTTTTGTGATTTTTCCTTAATTTATGATAACCAGTGTATATACACACACATACAGAAAAAGAGAGAGAGGGAAAGACTGTATATGTATATATTATATGATATTTTAATGCAGTCGTAGTAGCTGAGGGTGAAGGTATGATGACGCAGCTAACAAAACTGACCTTGAAGTATCACAATCTTTATTTTCACGCATATCAAATCATTTCGTAGTAGACAATATGCTTTTTAGTCACAGTTGAATACACTAATTTTTATACTTACAAGTTTTAAAAATACGACCTAAGCGGCTTAGACAGGAACGCATAGCAGCGAAGAGATGTTTGTATGGTAGAAGTTAAGAAAAGGAATGACGTAATTGTTCGCGAAGCAGTATTTATACTATGTAGGAGCATAAGTACAGCTAAACTGTTATTGATTAATTTTTAGTTCTCTTTACAGAGCCGCGTTATGTAACATGGAAATATCTAAAATTTTGGAGAACAGATGAACTTAAGGAGAGACGATCAAATTTAGAATAGTCAATTTTGAGATTGTTAATTATTTCTGAACTTAGCCATCGTATTTTAATATATATATATATATATATATATATATACACTCACTGTATATCCAAATATCACCATATACTTTGGAGGTTAGATATTCTTCCAGATTTCTAGAAAAATGCTTGACAAAGTACTGTTTAACTGCAGCCATATATAAATAACATACTTGAACTCAACTTCGCAATGAAAACTCAGTCACGAGTACATCTAACAGACGAACAAAAAATTACTGAGAAGAACAATATTTCCGATCATCCCCTATCATAGAAACAGGAAACGATCTGTAACTTTCATAAAATATTGAACATGCGATGAGTGTCTTTGGTATAGAGTTTCGTAAAAATAACATGCGCGTTAAAGGAACTATAAAATTTTATTTAAAAAGTTCTCGTTTTATTCGCATTTTTTCCTTTGCAATATTTTCGAATAAATTAAAAACAAACTGAACTGACAAAAATTGTAACGACGCTCAAGAGAAACATTAATATGTTTTCTAAAATCAAAGCAATCAAAGCATTCGATGAGACATAAGCATTAAAAGAAAAGTATTGGTAAAATTACCAGTTTTTTTCTTTCATAATTTGGTAGCCTAGCATTTATCATGCAAATTCAGAAAGATTTGATCAGTATAGTAATCTTTATACAGGAATAAGATATAATTTAAATTATTTGAATATGTAGATTTATTTAAGGTTTTTCTTTTCCTCTTTTAGTTTTTTATGTTCACATTAATTTACTATTCTTGACGGTTTAGTTTATTAAAAAAGCGGATTTTATTGTACTGTGTTTATTAGCCCAAAGAGCGTTAGCCCAGAAGGGCTAATAATTTCTCTTTGGCATTTTGACTTTATTCGCTATGAACGGCGAATGACTTCAAATTGAAATTGCCATCAAATATTAGAGCCCTATATTATATTTAAAGAAATTAAATAATGAAGAATCTGCATAAATGAATGTATGTTTCTCACATTGTGATAAAACAACGGTACCTAGAGCCATCAAATATTGAATAACGTTCTTGTCCACCTGAATATGGGCATATGGAATCTCAAATTAGGAATCTGGAACTTGTTTTATTATCTATTTCATATTTATGAGTTTTTGATTAAGTAATTCAACGGTTTCAGAGCAATGAATGGCAATATTATACGGAAAAAAAATTTCTCCAGCGCGTGAGACTGTGTATCGGAAATTCTAAAGATATGCTCTTTTAAATGTTGTGTGATATTGTTTTGAATTGAATTTTATGGTTTAAGTGCGAAGAACATGATATTTAATAAATAAAGGCAACACATAAACTTTAAGAATGCGTTAAAAAAACGCTTCTTTTATATTATCTTTTATATACTATTTTATATATTATTTATTTTATATATTAT
>KK122226.1:158466-184761 GCA_000611955.2 Stegodyphus mimosarum
CTGTTTTCTGAACATTTATATTTTCCCTTAATTTAGGTTGTTGAATTCTTTTATATTGAAAATATGTTAGTAATCTGTATGTAAGTACTCTGATGAAGAATGCTTCTTTGCTATGAACTTCACACAGAAACCATTTTTACTTAGCTAAATACGAAAAACCATTCACAGAAAATACCTTATATTAAATATAAAATCCATTAATTGAAAATACCTTACATAAAAAATAAAGTCCATTTACAGAAAATACCTTATATAAATATAAAATCCATTTATTGAAAATGCCTTACATAAAACTGTAAGGTTTTAGTTTAAACTAACGAAGTTTTATTTTAATTTGACTTTTTCTATCTGTTCTTATTTCAACTTCCCGTTAGAATAAGCGCGCGTTTCAGCTTTATGCTAATTTGAAGTGGAGCCAAGTTTATATTTAAACGGTAGCGAGGAACTACTCAGAGTGAGAGAGCTTTTAGTCTCAGACCACGGCTGCTCTGTTCAACTTTCGCCTGACTAGCTAGTATTTAAATTCTAAGCCGTAGCTCTGTTACGCTATTACTTATTGAAGTAATTCTAAGTGGGTTAGTATTAGTTAAATCTTGCTACGCACCGTTTAGCATAGAGGCCAACCTCGCGTTCATAGCTCTGTGAGCAACGACGACTTAATTTCTATTTAATTTTAGTTTAAATAATTTGATTCTTCAGTTTAGACCCAAGTGCGGTCATTATTTTCTGTATCCCTCCCGCGTTGGGAAGTGGCTGTATATAATTGTGGTTTAATAAAAGAGGATTTTAAATCCTTCTTTAGTGCAGTTCTTCTGCCACTTAACCGCAGTTTTCTACCACAGAACATAGCTGCCTTCAGCTCCCTGTTCAAGATCAGGACTTAATGATTTACACGAATATGTTCGCCAAGAATATGCACCGAACACTCAGTCCTGACAAAACATGAAGTCCATTTACAGAAAATACCTTATATAAAATATAAAATCCACTTATTGAAAATACCTTATATAAAATATAAAATCCATTTATTAAATAAATCTCGAGTAACTACCATATTTTCCTGTTATAAGGCAGACTGATTATGAATTTACCCTAGGAAATCTTAAATAAAATAATCTGTTGTGTATACCACATGACTTCTTTGCACGCAATATTAAAGTATAGGCATTTTTCTGCATTTCATTTAAACTTAATTCCACAAATTTAATTAGAGATATATTTCTTATTCAATTAATTCGGTTCTCACTTCGTGACAAGGCAAAAATATATAAAATCTCAAAATATCTTTATTAAAAATTGAAAAAAATAGAAAAATATAAAACATCAAATACAGTTAAAACAATTTTAAAAAATTGACAATTAAAATTAAAGTTTCACCGCAAAAACAAGCAATTCGGCCAGCGGGCAATAAGGCAGATTTTTCAGTCCACAAAATTGAAAGTTTCTACTCAGAAAAAATACACTAAAGGTAAAAAAAAACTGATTTAATTCGCTATTCTGCCAAGTTTCAAATGTAAATATGGCTGCTATGGTAAAAAAAAAGTGTGCTGTGTACACCACATGACTTCCTTGTCCGGAATGTTAAATTATACGCTCTTTTTCTTGCGTTTCATTTAAACTTATTGGATTGAATTAAAACTACCTCGTGGATACTGCCTAAACCACAACAGGATAAATGCACTGTTGAAAATTTACTACATTTGTTTCCCATAGCGACGCTCTGGCGGTATATTCAATTAACAGCGTGATATATCATTCATTTTATAACTCAGAACGCACAAAAATCATATTATCTGAAGAATTGTCTAATCGCTGCCTAATGTTCTATTCAAATTCTAAAATAATCTATAAATCTAAAACAATGTATAAAAAAATTAAACAAACAGAGCAAAAAAAAAAGAAAGAAACCGTTTTCACACATGATTCAGTATTTCTCATTCAATTAATTCAGTTATGACTTCGCGACAAGGCAAAAATACATAAAAACTCAAAATATCTATGTTAAAAATTACGAAGTAAATCTTAAACACTTATTTCCTCGAATAAATTCCAGTATGGATTACGCATGATTTAATTCCCAATAATAAAAGAAGGCGTTAACTTTGTTGTTGCAAAGCTTAGTTTATCTAGATTGGCAACAAATCCACTATTGCCTCTAAATTTCAAATATAAACAAATATGTCTGCTATGGTCAAAATAATTAGACTTAGCCGCACATGAACAACTTTTAAATTCTTGATAATTCTACAATTATTGCATGCAGAGTTACTAAAGGCATAAACAGCTTAACCGGGAAATAAGAACAACATAATTCAATCATTTATAAAGCGGAAATAATGTGCAATTTACCAACACATAAGAATAAAAAAACTGAGCTCACTGAGCAGAGTAACTGAGCGGTTATATATATATTGTTGCGAAAAATTCGGCGGTTGCGCCTGTATGTAAGCTTTCCGGCATAGCACTAGGGTTGCCATAAAATAGTGTATGGCAGGGTTGCCAGATTGGCGACTTTATCGTCCATTTGGCGACCAAATTGGCGATATCCCATGGTCCAGTCGGGAAGCTTCTAGAATAATTTCCTGTCAAGATATTTCTCGAAACGTGTGGAACTTAAAGAAAAGCTATATAAACCCTTGCGTTTCTGAGAGCAGGCAGATTGTGAAGTATTGTGAAGTAGTGTGAGAGTTGTGAGAATCGCTGCTTACTGTGAGTGCTAAGCTACGCGAGAGTCTTGTGAACGGAAAGCAATCGAGATAGTGCTTTACCGTGAAGCTATCTTTACAGTATAGCTTGACAGTGTATTGGTGATTGTTCCACGGTGTTTTATTATAAGTTTAGTGTTGCCGTGAAGCTACCTTTACAGTTACAGTCTGAAGCTGTGTTGCTGATTGTTTCAGCGTATTTATTGTAGATTTTCGACGCTTTTAAAGGTAATTTTGGAACTGTGCTGTAAATAGTGATTCTTGTAAATAAATTGTGCTTTTTATTGTTCTGCATCGTGTTTTCATCGGATGCTCTCAAATCCACGAACCCGTATAACGCAACAATATTTATATAGTTATGGTGATTACAATTAAAAAAAAAGGTGAATATTTACATATATTACATACATAGCATTTTTGACATGTGTATATAAAATTTCAAAGTTCTGAGGCTGTTCGTTTTTGAGTTATGCGAGATACATACACGCATACGTGTGTACGTAAGTACAGACGTCACGAAAAAATCTCTTTTGAATCTATTTTAAATCCTTTTTGTAACCCGTTTCGGGAAAAAAAGAGTCTTTTATCTTGTCCTTAAGTACAGATGTCAAGCAAAAACATCGTTAAATTACATTCGATAACGGTCAAAACAGATATTTTCCTTGAAATAAGATACCCTAAAATTTCCGCGATAACAATACTTCCTTTACTTTGTACAAGGAAGTAAAAATTAAAAGAATTAAAGCCCCCGAAAAAGAAGAAAACGTCCGCTTGCAGTCGACTAAGCAAGGTAGTCATCAAAATTTAAAATATTAAATGATAGAGTACATCATTTACAATTAACTTTGGTGTTTCCTTAAAAAATTATTAATCGCTCGGTCAAATATGAAATTACAGCGTCAGGTACTCAAACTGTACTATGCCAGTCAGTTTATGTATTTTATGGCAGATGTTTCAAAAAGCACTTATTTTACATAGGGCACCTTTGCGAAGGAACTTTCTCAGGGAAACGATGACATTTTTTTAAATACTTGATGAGAGCACTGAATCAGAAAAATAAATATACAAAATGAGTTCGTTCAGTGCGAAATTGAACCTAGTATGCGTTGTGCGAAATTAGCTGCATTATAATTGCTGGATCTAAATTAATCTATTGAGCACGCTGAAAGAAGCATAAAGTGGAAATAAGCATAAAGCATGAAATTCATTTTCTTATTATGAATGCTGTGTCCGTAATACAGATAAATTTTAAACCACATCGAACATCTTCAGTTTGAAAACTACAACTTTAGTATAAGATTAATAATTAATATAATAATTAAATAATATAAGAATATAATGAATGACTTTAACATAAGAATTATTGTAGTCTAATTAATGTAAGAATTATTATAAGTGTAATTAATATAAGATTCTATACATAGAGTCGAGTTCTTCTTTTGAAAGCTACATTTTCCGTTGTGTTGTATTCTTTTTTGGACGTAAAGCAAAGTCATCACTTTATCTGCATGCATTTGCGCAACTTCTATTTTTTTATATTAACTATATAAGTTATTTCTATATAAAGCCTGCCTAATTTTTATCTGCCATCTGTGTTGATTTACTTGTTTAAATTGAGTATATTGTATCATGAGGAGCGTAGTTCTTTTAGGACACGATTCCCAAAATTTTTTATGCTCCGCATCTGTAAAAATGTTTAATATTTTCACGCATTCACGATTGTATATAAATAATCAATTGATTGATAAATATGTATGAAATAATGATTGATAACTATAATCAAATTTTAATCATCAACAAAAATAAAACATAGGAATGAGAAAATATTACAAAAATTAACATTTGCATAAAACTTTCAAAAAAAAATTTTTTTTTGCTTCTTATTCCATAAGAGTTTTCAAATCGTTGCACTTACTTGCTAACAATAATTCGTATAACATAGGCAATATTCAATGGGCGTAATATAAAATCTGAAATCTTTCAGATTTTTAATATGATTTATTTAATTATTTATTTACTAAGATTATCGATTATTTATGGAAAATATTTAATCGTTTTCCGTTTTTGTGAAGCTGTTGTACATTGCATTTTCTATTATTATATGTTCTAACATTTATTAAATTCTGAACATTGGTATTTCTAAAAGAGCTAACAAAATTCATTTCCTAAACCTTAACTCTCTTAACATTGAATTAGACTCAGAAATTTTTTTCAGTTAAATTCTTTTTAGCCGATTAATAATCTATTGTAAAATCCTGAGACAATGTCATAAAAAATAATCAAAGATAATATTTAGGTTCTCACGTTCATAATTTATGAGTTCCGCCATACTGAACGATTGCTGTTGTGCGTGTGTCAGGACTCAAAGAAAATTTGCATCTACATGATTAATTACATTAACACTTTTGTACAGGAAAGTAAAAGCCTTAAATAATAAAAGTAAATATATATATAAATGCATTTATGTAGCTGATCAATTTGAAAGCATCTGCGCAGAAATGCAGCCTTATATTTTCAAGCGTGTTTTTCCAATTGTGTACGACATAAGTCAATTAAGACTACATTTTCTTTGAAAGATTTAATTGAGCGTTGTTAAAACAATGACAATGATAGCTCGGTGGAAATGAAGAAATGCACATTAAATAATTATTTGTTTTCTTACGTGCAAGGCGTTTTAATCCAAAACGATATTTTGCATAAAAAGTATGGTATTTAACAATTGATTTAACTAATTACTGTACACACACACACACATATATATATATATAGAGAGAGAGAGAGAGAGAGAATATATATTTAGAGAATTTAAAAAAAAAGGGACAGTTCTATATCTTCCGTTCTACTGGATCGTTTGTAAAAATTTAGCTTGGGTTTTCCATGCCTCGAAAGCGCGACGTAGGACATATATTAGATTTATATACAGCATTGTTCTTACGTAGGTATTTTGAAACAAAATCCGGCTTTTTCTGAAATAGCATACCAATGTTTTTCCATATTTCGATTCTACGACTCAAATTATCAAATTATGCCAAAGTGCCAAGTTTTGTAAAAATCGTACGAGTAGTTTATAAAGCTCCTCCATGTTAATTAAATTTAGCATATATTTTTTTTAATATCTCTTTTTTGTATTAAACTTATTTGAATCTTCCTTTCACATTTCGAAATTTAGGTTCATTCCAAAACATGTTCTCTCATTTTTTAAGATTTATTTTTAGTCCAAAGCGGCAGTTTGCCCAAAGGGACTATTAATTCCGTTTTGGCATTTTGCGTCGATTCACTAAAAGTGTTGTTTCACTTTTCAACAAGTTGCCACCAAATATTATTGCCCAGTATTGTATTTAAAGAAATTAAATAAAGAAGAATCTGCATAAACATATATATGTTTCTCGCATCGGGGTAAAACAAAGGTACCTAGAGCCATCAAATTTTGAATATTTAACGTTTCCGACCGAATTTGGGTATCTAGAAGTAAATCTGAAATTTGGAATTTGTTTTTACTATCGATTTCATATTTTGTAAAACTTTAATGAATTTTTTGTTAAGAAGCTCAAGGATTTCAAAGCGGGCAGTAGCAAAACTGTACGAAAAAAAAATAATTTTTATCTCCAGCGCGTGAATCAGCGTATCGGAAATTCTAGATATGCTCATTTTAAAATTATTTTGTGATATTGCTCTTGAACTGAATTTTGTGGTATAAACGCGATGAGCATGATATTTAATAAATAAAGGTAACACACAAAATGTTAAAAAAAGCCTCTTTGGACGTAATTTAAAATCTGAAACCTTTCAGATTTTTCTTTTTTTAATTTTTAAAAATTTCTATTTTTTAATAGTTTTCATAAATTTTTCAAAAACATTTTGAAATATAACCTATAAAATTTTTACCATCATCTTAATGTAGATGTATTTCTAGGCATATTCGCAAAAAAACTGGAATTTCGTACTTAGAATTTCCTAATAAATACGCGAAATTACATACTAGCGAACTTTGAAATTTGGAATATTTGTTATAAGCAATAACAACGCCAAATGTGGTTTACGCACTTTTTTAAAATTATTTAAAAGCATGAACGATGATTTTTCCCGCTCGTGACAAAGAGAAAAAAAAAATAGGTTGCTATAAATTAAGAAGTTCGCCAAGTGCGTTATTCATGGCGCAAACTGAAAAAAAATTGCACCAACATAAATTTTTAAATTTCTATACAAATTTCTCATCCAAAATTCCAAAATTTAATATCTAGGCATTATTTGAATCTTAAAATCGACACTTGGAAAACGATTGGTATTTTCGCTCAGAAAACATCCGATTTTATGTCAAAATAACAATATTAAAACAAAGCTATATATAACTCTAATACATATCCTAAGTCGGGTTTTGGAGACAGTAAAACGGGAGTATGAGAACAGGAGAAATAAAACTCCCCACCCTTTTTTGTGCAAGATGTTGCTAGAATACGTTTTACAATGTGAAACAGTTATTCAGATGAATTTAAATATAAATTAGGAATTTCATCAAACAATAAAGTGTGACAATTTCATTGTGAAAAGTTTTGTGTTTGATTAAAATACCGCGACGGACGAAGAGCGTTGATTTACTGCTGTATGTCCCAACCAAAATGATCTGAAACATTGAAAATGTTTACAAAAACTTTATGTTTCGTAACATTTTCAGTCAGTGAAGAACCCTTGAATAGGTGTTAACAAGCATTCGAATCTAGGCTTAATTTTTGTGAGTTTTCCAGAAATTCTAAAGCAGAACTTTAATTTTCAGCTTCTACGCGTCCAAAAATTGAGCAACAATTGTGTATTCAATTTATTTGGATCTTTCAATTTGAGAACGTCTGTTACTGATTGGATTTTGGAGATGCGCAAATCAGATCAATTTATACCGAGTTTCTCGTAAGACTTTAATCTCCCAAATATCTAGCTTAGAGAATAGAGAGGAAGTAAGGCTGTTTTCATGTAACTCACTAACTGGAAACAAACTGTGAAGGAATTTTTAGAAAAGTTTTATCTTAAAATTTCGTTAAGATAAAAACAAAGTTTTTTTTTTAAATACTTTATTGATGGGATTTTATTTATTCCCCCATTTAAGCGCTTTCTTGAAAAGCCCCTTCCAAGAAATAGAATCTGTTTAAAATGTAAGCCAAGAAATTGAAAATGTAACTATTCGTTAATGTAATTTAATTGCCTTTGCTTTTTTATATTAAAAAGTGAGGGAAAAACAATAACATGTCGCTAAAGGAGAAAATATACTCGTTGAAAACGAACGCAAAGAGGTATTAATTAAATAAATTAGAAACAATTAATGACATCATGAATGAGATGAACACCTGAACTCTTTTCGAGAGTCCACGTAACCAATTTTCAGTAGCTAGTAGCCCACCGGGAACATAGACACAGCGTATTCTTTAACAACTATAGTTAAAAGAATAATATTCGAGTCATGGAAAAAACTTAGCTATTTATTCCCCCAAAGGGGCAATTTGCGCAGAAGAGCTATTAATTTCATTTTGGCATTTTGCGTCGTCCACTATAAAATAGTGTTTCGCTTTTCAAATTGCTCCCATCAAATATTAGAGCTTCATTATATTTAAAGAAATTAAATAATGAAAAACCTGCATGAATGTATGTATGTTCCTCGCATTGTGAAAAAACAACGGTATATACAGATATCAAATTTTCAATAACATGGTCCTCCACTGAAATATGGGCACCTTAAAGCTCAAATATGGAATTTGTTTTATTATTTATTTCTTATTTTGTAAAACTTTAACGCAATTTTATTAAAAAACTCAACGATTTCAAAACGAGCAAGAGCAACACTGTACTGGAAAAAATATCTCCTGCACGCGAGACTTTGTATCGGAAACTCTAAAGATATTCTCTTCTTAAATATTTTATGGTATTAGTGTTGAATTGCATTTTTTGTTTAAGTGCGAAGAACATGATATTTTCTAAACAAACGTAGCATACGAAACGTTAAACAGACGCCCCTTTAACGTACTATAAAATCTGAAACCTTGTAGGGTTCCTTACTTTTATTCTTTTAAACTAAGTTTCGAGGAACTTAGTGAACTGCTAAAAGAATAATCGCTTAAGTCCAAAAATAGAAACTTTAACTTAGAGGAGGGTTAATTACCGTTTATTTGCTCAAAATAAAAATTTAACAGACGTCCCCTTTCTAAGAGCGTACAAAGAAGCCTCCACTTGGGCTTAAACTCAAAATGTAAGAAATAAGAACTAACTAATGACTAACTAAAGCGATTTCGCCGAAATTAACTTAATTCTAAACTAGTTGTCCTGCAATGTTAAATAAGCCACCGAAGCTATTAAAAGGCACTTAATACGGCCGAGCGTAGTAACAGCAAAGGCAAAAGTGTGCTTTTGAGGAATCCTAACTCTCTCTGGCGAAGTCAGTGGAACTTGACTTAAATACTATTCTACTTCTCATTTGCATATAACGTGATTCTGAAAACACATTCTGGTAGGGAGTCTAAGCTAAAACTTGGGGAGACAGGAAAGGGGCATAAACTTAAAATAACTGTTATAAAATTAGAGTATACCTTAGAACCTTTCAGATTTATTATTTTTGTATTTGTTATCCTATGAATTTGCTGCTAATTTATTTACGTTATTTTCTGTCTTTTGCTTGCCTTTTGTATAGATATTGCTACAAATTAAATACATAATTAATTCAAAACTAAAAGACTGAAAATAAGTAAATGTTGATGAAGCAAAACGTGAAATACAATTTTATCTTAACTTCTTAAATGTAATAGTATGCATAAGAAGCTTTGTTTGATTCCATTAAATTATCATTCTGGCTGTGTTATGAGATTCAAAGGGTAAAGATTTTACTGTAGTCATGATCTTATATGTACAAATTAATGTAGCACAAATGATCATTTCTTTGAGTCACCAGTTTTCAGTAAAGTCAGTTAACGACACTTGTGACATAGTCAGATTTCTACTTCATACGTTTAAGTTATTAGTCATGTCGTTTCAGAATTGATCAACTTTTACGTTCAGTGTTAATAGTGGTAGCATTTCTTAAATACTACTTTTAGCATATCACGATAACATTAACCCTAAGCCTTTTTACAAAAGACTATCATATAAATAATTTTACCTCACATTCTAGTCACATCAATGTTCCTTTTACACAGAAAAACTCTTTCTAAAACTGCTTAATTTGAATTTCAAAGCAATGGAAATTTCAGTATTCCTGACCCATTTTTCCATCCTGAAAGGGCTTTCAGCTGAATTTTAAAAGTGCTTCAGGAACTATAAGTTTGGGCTCTATGCTATGTTAAGCCTTTGGCTTATTTATAAAGGATATTAAGAAGAGTATGTATTCTACTTTATCAAGTTAGCAGAATAAATGCCACTATACTCGTAATAATCTTATGAATAAAAAATTCTTTGGGAATTCTTAGTAATAAATTCTATGAGAAATAGTTCTTAAAATTATTAAAATAGAATTAAACTAATTTATGAAGAAATTTAAGAAAGACTTTTTTTTATTGAAAGCTTGGGTATCAGACAAGAATCGTGAAAAGTCTACGTTAATTGATTGCAACAACAAGTAATTGCATCCTGATTTATAAATTGGCAAATAAATTTCAATAATTATTAATTAAATTAAGTCCGTTAGATTTCATTTAGTGGCAGTCCCAAAAACTTTTTCAAATCTGCTGTCTTAAATTTTATGAAAATGTAGTCTAAAATATCCTTCACAACAAATATTCAGGGTCATAAACTAAATCTCAAAGATGTTCTTCTGAATGAGAGAGATTATATCTTTTAAAATGCATAAATCTTTTCAGTTGAAATGTACGTCAAAATGATGAAATATATAATTCTACCAGATTATAAGCTTAAACAGGCATTAATTTCTTACTTATATTTTAATACTGATATTCGAATTTACTGTATTCATTACTTGACAGGAAATATTGAATTCAAAATATAAAATAACATATTCAATTTGGGAATAAAGGGATACTTGAATTTATTTTAATTATGTTTTAAGTTTAATAATATTACTACTAGATCAATGCAGCTAAGAGCAGACAATTTGGGTTTTAGTTTTGATCTTTATTCTTTGTTAGAATTATTAAAGTTAATGTGCATACATATATCATAACACCATTCATATTTAGCGAAATTATGATAACCAAAAAAGGCGTTTCTAAACAATCTGTTCCTGCTTTTGGGAAAAAATACATAACAAAGACTCTCAAAGGAAACGTTTTGCACATTATCTTAATTTAATAATGATTTTTTTAAGACAAGAATTATAATAATACACTGGTTATCATAAATTAAGGAAAAACTCAAAAATAGCGATAACTCCCACAAAAATAAGCCAAACCGTGTAAAATTTGAATATATTGCCAAGTAAGAGTAGCTGGGTAAAACTGCAATATGCAAATTAGTGGCTCTGCACTCCGAATACGTCATCTGCGAGGAGCATAAAAGTCCATGTTTGAGAGCAAGCCCACATAATTCACTGTGATAGTGGCATCAGAAATTTGAGATAGATCATTCGTAACAATGACCTCCAGACATCATTTGCCTGCAGAAATACGATGGAGTTGTTCGGAGACTAGAATGGCAAGTCAAACAGAAGTGGCCAGATGGCTAAATATGACTCCTTCTAGAGGTCATAGATTTTGGAGGCAATTTCAAACCACAGATTCGGCACCTAGGATGAACAACCAAGAACGGCCAACTGCTACCACGAGGTCCGATGACAGATATTTGACATTACGTGCACGTAGGTATAGAACCGCTTCTTTTACTCTTCTTAAATCCTCCCTTGCTGCAGCCACCGGAAGGTTGATGTCAACGTTAACTGTGCGTAGAAGGCTTTACGAAGTTGGTCTGTATGCTAGGCGACTAGCCATTTGCGTGCCGCTCACATCACGCCATATTAGGGACCGTTTGCAGTGGGTACAACAACATGTTCACTGGACGCCAGATGAATGAAGGGCTGTTCTCTTTACGAATGACTCCAAGTTTAGTCTAGAAAGCGATAGTAGGCGTTATTTGATATTCAGTGAACTTGAAACCCTCTATCATTCGTCAAACATCCGTGAAAGAGATGCATACGGAAGAGGCAGTGTCTGTGTTTGGGGTGGCATCTCTTTGGGTGGACGCACAGACCTCCATATCTTTTCAATGGGAATACTTAGGTTTATGAGATGACATCCTTGATGTTTATGTGCGCCCATACGCCGGGGCAATAGGTGATGCTTTCTTGTTACAGGACGACAACGCAAGACCACACAGGGCTCGGATCGTAGATGATGGTCTTCAACAGAAAACATTTATGCGCGTGGATCGATCCTCGGACTTGAATCCTTTCGAGCACGTTTGGGATGCTTTAGGGAGACATCTAGCTGCTCTCAATCCGCCGCCTCATACCCTTGCCGCTCTTGCAACTGTTTTGCGAGAGCAATGGCTCTCTTTTCCTATGCAATTGATACATTGCATAATTGAAAGCACTGCACATCGCTGTATGAGCTGTAATGCTTCTTTCTAGAGGTGATCATATTCCATATTGAAGGTACTTTTCCTATAGCTGACACATTCGATTTGTTTACTTTATATCTGTGCTAACTGCTATACTACCATAATTTTCTGATAATTTCTTTTTATGTTATTTGATACCTTACTATGTGTTGCATATTGTGGATAAGTTTCACAAAACTCTACTTGTAACTTTTTCAGTAATCGTGATTTTTCCTTAATTTATGATAACCAGCGTATAATAATAGTATTAAATTAGAATTTGAAAATTTTAGCTTACAGCATAATGCTTGGAAAAATCGCAGTTTAGCTTTTTTGAGGATTAAAAAATACTTTTAATTTTTTTAATCTAAACGTCAAGAACGTTTTAAAATTGCAATTTATTATTCACTACTGACCCACGTTTACCGTCTAATACAATTACAGCAACCCAAGGTGTTTAAACATTAATCAGGAGGACCTGAAGAAATGAAAAACGTAATTATATAAAACTTAGCAACCGCATAGCGTTGAAAATTTATATATTGGACTACTGTAACATTTAGTTGCGCTTCTGCTTTTACTACAATCGACAGAATAAAGCACATTTATATCCACTACTTACCTGGCCCTTATTTTCTCAATCTTTAATCGTAACATATACTTCCAATTACAGAAATGAAGAAAATATTCATGTTTGTTAATGTCAAGTTTAAAAAACTGTCCACAAATAACGAAATCTAACTTTTAATATGGTCTCCAAATTCCTACATTTATATCTGGGAAAGTTTTATACTCGTCATGAAAATGTTCAATTAAAAGACGCTGGACTCCCGTATGACAAAAATTGACCGTGGTGTTTAACTTCAAAATTTACAATTTTTTTTTACATCATTTTCAATTTGCCTTAAGAGACAGGTTAATTAAGTTGGAATAAGTCGAGGAAATAAGTTTAAACGAAATGTAGCAAAAAGTGTGTGTAATTTATAGGGCCGTACATGAAGTCATGTCATGTCTACATGAGATTCTTTACAAAAAAAAGGCATTCTTAATTCAATATAAAAGTATAACTTGGCTTGCAACTTACACTTCCTTTAAGAGACAATAATTTTTACAGAGGCTTTTTCGTTCATTTCTCAGACGACTTTGCGTTGGTGTACAAAAAAAGTCGTCTCGTTGGAAATTTTGTTTAACTGCATCTATGTTTTGGAAATTGAAAATGATTATCTTCTGTTTGAAAACCTTGTTTTCAAACAAAATGGCGCTTTTAAAGAAGAAATGGACGGAAGGGTCTGTTTCTGCTCTTTGCTAAGAAAATCATCTGTATTTAGTTATTAAAAAAACCTGCGCAAGCCATGATTTGTCAGTATCTAAAGTGAAGTGGGAACTGAATTACTTGAATGCGAAATACTGAATCGTCTGCGAAAATATGTTTTTTTTCCTTTGCTTTTGTTTAATTTCTTTTATACGTTGCTTTAGATTTATTATAGTATTTGAATAGAACATGTGGCAACGATTAGATAATTCTAAGGTGATATATTTTTTTTTTCATTCTGCGATATAAAATTAATGAAATGTAATTCTGTTAATTGAACCTAACGACAGAGTGTCGCTAAGGTAAACAAATATAGAGAATTTTAAAGAGTGCATTTATTCTATTGTCATTAATACCCTATCGACGAAGTAGATTTAATTCAATGCAATAAGTTCAAATGAAATGCAAGAAAAATTTAGTTCAATATTCCGTACAAGGAAGTCATGTGGTGTACACATCAGATTTTTTAAAAAGGTGTTAGTCTGCAATATTTAAACGCCTTTCAGACTATTAAAAATGTTCCAAAGCCACGGTAACTCTTCTTTTATTCTATGAAACCATCTGGTCTTCTGTTTGATAATCAGCTTTATTATGCACTATTGGCTTGCAGAATGTGTAATATCCTTACTTGTCTGCATTTTCATAATCGTCCTTTCATGTATCTTTGTGAAAGCCGAAATTAATTAACCCATCTTACTGGCAGTAAAAGGAGTATTTATCTGCGTAAAAATGTTATTTGTAATATGTCCGTATCACGAAGCGGATCGCTAAGGTTTTCATGAAAACTGTAGTTGAATAAATCTCTGTTCTATTTAATCTTAGTAGGATCCAGTTTCCTCTCTGAAACTATATCCTACTTCAGAAAACTCACGTTTCATCACCTCTGAATGCCATCTTAAGACTAAAGCTTCACCTGTAGCACTCACTGGAGGATTCTTTGAAGATAACGCATTTGTTCTTCACGCATTTGTCCTCGAAGATTCCTGTAATCCTAAGACCTTAAAGGACACTCGAATGACTCCATTGTTTGGGAAAGATAAGCCGATAGTGAGAAATAAAGAAGATTGTTTGAAGGCTTTATTTGTTTATTTACATACAAGGTGGGATTTCCTGTAGAAATTCCTTTCTTTTCTATCATTGAATTAAGGTTTATAAACTAAAATAGGAAAAATAAAGGAAAATTTAATTACTTTAAGGACACGCAACGTAAAAGTTTTTTTTATTTCAAAATTTCAAATTAACGCATATAAAGATAATTTAAATTACTCATATTAAATAAAAAAGAAAAGATTTATTTTTAGAAAATATCTGGAAGCTCTCAGATTTGCATTACACCTAAAGGGGCGTTTCATTAACGTTTTATGTTCTACCTTTATTTATTAAATATTGTGTTTTTTGGACTTAAACCATAAAATTCAATTCAACAGCAATATCGAAAATCATTTTAAAATTATCAAAGCTTTAGAATTGCTGATTGTTATGGTATTTTTATCTTTTAACCTCATTGATTCATTACTCTTGTGTGTCATGATCGTGTAAATCAACTTTAAATCATATCAACACTAAAATGCTGCAAACGGTTGAAATTGTGTGACAAACATTGAAAACAACATATTAGTAAGTTAAATGAGTATCAACAAATATAGTTGCAAATACCATAAAGATAATACGTAGGTCAGTCAGAAAGTTAGTTGCACTCCTTCATAAAAATTTTCTGTCAGAGGCTATTTTGATGAAACTTTGTGGCAACACTTCAGACATGCACCTGTATCGCGTAACGTAGCAGCTTCCACGAGGCAAGTTTAGTTTTTCTGATAATCAGTCTCAAACATGTCTCGACGGCTGCAAATAGCGTCCAAATTGGAAATGCGTGCAGTGATTCGTTTTTTGTGGGCAAAAAGCTGCAACTGCACTGAAATTTATGGGCAGTTGCATGAAGTGTATGGTGAAAATGCAATGTCACGCCAAGCTATCGCGAAATGGTGCGACATGTTTGAGAATGGACGTACAGATATTGACGACGCTGAGCGAGAGGGAAGACCAGCAACTGCAACAAATTCGGAAATCGCTGCTCGCGTGAATGAATGCATTCTTGCAAACAGACGCATCACGATAAACAAAATCTCAAATGAACTGGATATTTCTCATGGAAGTGTGCACAAAATTATCGCCGATCACCTTGAATTTCGTAAAGTTTGTGCTCGATGGGTGCCACGTCTATTGACGGAGGAACATAAAGGAAAGCGTTTTGAAAGTGCATTTGCATTTCTGCAACGTTACCAAACGGAAGGAAATGACTTTTTGGACAAAATTTTGACTGGAGATGAAACTTGAATTCACCATTTCTCACCTGAAACGAAACGCAGCTCCCTCGAATGGAAACATTGCAGTTCCCCGACACGAAAAAAGCCGATTTTTCGTGTCGGGTTCCATCTGCAGGAAAGGTGATGATGACGCTGTTTTTCGATAGAGAAGGCGTGGTGCATACAGAGTTCATGCCGAAGGGTGCCACAATTAATGCATCTTCTTATTGTGAAACACTAAAACGATTGCGGAAATCACTTAAAAATCAACGGCCAGGTAAACTGTCGAAAGGCATTGTGCTCCTGCATGACAATGCAAGACCGCATGCAGCAAAACAAACGTGCGAACTTCTGAAAAAGTTTAGGTGGGAAGTGTGGAATCACTCTCCTTATAGCCCAGACCTTTCACCTCCTGACTTCCATGTGTTTGGTCCCCTGAAACAAGAACTTTCAAAGAGACGGTACCATTCGGATGCCGAAGTGAAAGCTACAGCCCAACAATGGTTATCGGATATTGGACGCGATTTCTTTGCAGAAGGCATCGAAAAACTTGTACCACGCCTAGACAAATGCTTAAATAATGGAGGCAATTACGTTGAAAAGTAGATTTTGAATGTAACTTTAAGATACAAATAATGTTATTGTAAAATTTCTATCCTGTTTTGTTTTCGTAAGCAGTGCAACTAACGTTTTGACTGACCCTCGTATAACATGTGTAAATAGCTGAAAAAAGAGGCGTTGTGTTAAGCATAAGCAAAAACCCGTTCAAGTTTTAATTTAATTTATTGGGTCCAGTGCTCTAAAATAAGAGATAAAACAAACAAGTTTACGTAAACTAATCTTCATTTATTTGGTATTTAACAATAAATTTCTACAACATTTTTAGATACATAAGGGGAGGTTACAGATGTGGTTTACCGGTGTAAGAAAAACAGGTAGAAACATACCTTATTTAAAAAGGGGGTGGGGCCCTCGCAAGAATCCAAAATTTGTTGAGACAAAACAGCTCCCATTACCTTGATGACAATAAAAAGGTGAGTAGTGACATCCTTATTTTTCACGGATATCTGTAAAAGAAAAAAAATATTAGTAGGTCTTCCGTCTTTTCAATCTAGACTTGGACCTCCATACGTTTCCGACTCTTTGCTAACATTTTCAGCCATCTTCTCCAGTTTGTTTTTTTTCCTTCGACAGAGCTCTCTTGAATTATTTTTCAGTCACAGCCACTGCTTCTCGTAAACTTGCTCTCACTTGTTCTGCTTCTGGCGAAAAAACTTCCGAATCCCTCTCGAAGACCGCTGCAGACCTTTTTCTTCTTCTCGCCAGCCCCTGGATTGGCGATGCTTGAAGTTCCAAAAGCCGCCAGTTACAAGGCAAACCTATGAGAAGAATCCAAGGCAGTAAGGTGACGGCATGGGATGGTAAGCCGGATGTTGGCGAATAATCCCTATTTCTGCAAGAATTACAATTGTCGCCAAAAGGTCAACTACCTTATCTGCGAAAGAAATAAAACATTCTTGCAGCTAGCCTGGCACAGGGTGTCACTTTAGCATGCTTGAAGCCTAACGGACTCCAAATCCCCCAGTGCCAAAACCCCGGCGTGGCGTAGCCGCATACAAAAAAACTTTTGAAGCAGAGCGCAGATTTGTACTTAATTAAGGAAATTTTCCAGACCACTGTCTGGCAGAGATAAGAACGGATATTCGGAGAACTGAAGGTATTTTTTCTCCAAGGAATTTTGAAAACAAGTCTATATGCTGGTTGTTATCACAAAGTAATAATTTAAGAAAATAAATTGCAAAATCTGGCACTTGATTAATTAAATACAGAAGAATGTTTCTACAGTTGAAATATAATAATTTCACAGCGAAATTCATGTTTCTTAAGAATGTTTCTACAGTTGAAATATAATAATTACATAGATTACATAGCGAAATTCATGTTTCCTAAGAATGTTTCTACAGTTGAAATATAAGCATTACATAGCGAAATTCATGTTTCTTAAGATTGTTTCTACAACACCATAAACGACATAATACCACCAGAGTCAGAAAATACGGATTCAAACTTTACCAGAAAGAGGGGTACGTTAACAAATTTATTAAACGTTATACACCAACTTGTGTAAAACAACGAACTTTAAAATTCAAAGTGAAAATGACCTTAAGAGTCAATCTAACCAAAAATTAAACATTACAAAAAAGTTAAGCGTTAACCAAAAATTATAAAAAACAAGTTAAGATGAAGAGTTAAAGAACAAAATTAAATGGTTAACCAAACAACCTTAAGGATAAAAGAAAAAAAATTAACACAAGCAACTTAAATTCAGAGTTAATCAAAACTGCCAAACTTAAATTGACAACAATTACTTTTCAACAAAGCAAAATTTAAGATCAACTAATAAAATCAAATTAATAACTTCTATGGCTGATAACAGACTTATGATAATCATCACGATTAAGATAAGTATACTTCAGTTACTGATACTGAATTAAGATAAGTTTGTATTACATAACAATCATTACATAACACAAAACACAGTCTCACGCGCTGGAATTTCTTTTTTTTGCGTACAGTGTTGCCATTGCTCGCTTTGAAACCATTTAGATTTTTCATCAAAAATTCGTTAAAGTTTTACAAAAGATGAAATCAATAATAAAAAAAATTCAAATTCCAAATTTGGAATTTACTTTATTCTCAAAATTTGTAAGCGGACGATTTTCTTTTTTTTTGTATCAAAGTAAAGTCGCCTAAAATGATGTTCGAAAAGCCTCTGTAAAAATCATTGTCTCTTAAAGGAAGTGTAAGTTGCAAGCCTCGTGCTAAGTTATACCTATATATTAAATTAAGTAGGGCTCTTCTTTGTAAAATGTCTGATGTAGCCACGACATGACTTCCATGTACGGCCCGCTAAATTACACACTTTTTGCTATATTTCATTTAAACTCATTTCCTCGACTTATTCCAACTTAAATAACCAATCTCTTATGGAAAATTGAAAATGACGTAAAATAATTATAAACTTTGAAGTTAAATATCCCGGTCAATTTTTGTCATGCGGGAGTCTAACGTCTTATTACTGCACGTTTTAACTGTACAGATGACCATATTCGGTAGATTACGTTATTCAAAATTTGATGGCTCTAGGTACCGTTGTTTTTGTCCCAATGCGAAAGACGTATATACATTTATACAGATTCTTCATTGTTTAATTTCTTTAAATATAACACAGGGCGATAATATTTGGTGGCAACAATTTGAAAAGAGAACCGACATTTATAGCAAACCAACCATTTACGTTCTGTTAAATTGCCAGAATGAAATTAATAGTCGTTTAGGGCAAATTTCCCCTTTGGACTAAAAATTTTAGCAAAATCTCATTTTTTATACTCTTGACAAAATGAACGCTGCTCCATAATAGTTTCCCCGACTTTGCATTATTTACAAAGAAAATAAGTGTGCAATTTTATTTTCTCTGATGAACATTAACATTTCATAAACACCTATTAAAGTCTGCAGGATTAATGGAATTCTTTTAGGATTATGAGAATTCTTGAAAATAAGGTATTCCATTTCTATTCGAAAGTTTAAGGAAAATTAGAGAATTTGTTAAATTTAAGGTGTTCCGCTTTTATTTGAAAGTTCGAGGAAAAGAAGGTAATCTGCTATAAACCACAGTATCATTCAAATGGGAATTATCAGTGCTAAATCACTACGAGATCATTGGTTGCTATATGTATCATTAGATGTATAAATTACCTTGAGAGCAGGAAAATTGCTCATGAAGATAAGGGATTGTACCTGAAACTCTCGAAATCGTTAGAATATCATTCGGTATCTATGTCGAATTAATGTTGCATTTTGCCTAGTTTTAAATATCATTACCTTGTACAATCAATTTTAATTTTATGTAAGTTATAAATATTGGGCTGGAATAATCAAGATTTTGAACTGAGGACGATCAATCAAAACCTTGATTCTATTAGGATGTAAGGATTTATATTTATTTTAAATAACCAATTTAATTTAACTTTGAGTACCTTCCTATAATCCTTCATTTCCCCTAATTGTCAATGCCAGAATATTTGAATTTGATAGTGCGCGTGCAGTAATGTAAATTCTACTTTTAGAAGATAACGTTTAAATACTCGACTTCCAGAAGGGAAAGTTAGAGAGTGTGAGCGAACACTGTGCTTTTGCAACGTGAACTTCTGCTTAGCACTAATTGCTGGTTAACGTCGCTAACATATATTACTTTGCTGCCACTAGATTTTCAGCGCTCCTTTAGGAAACAGGATATTCTGACCGTGTAGTTACTACTTCTTCATATCTTCGAATTTTTAGTTTAGTTCCTGTTAGTTGAGTTACCGCCGGAGTTTGTTAGCGTCAAGTCAACGCATTGTGAATTTTAACAGAGTTAATATAGGGCTCTTTTCCCCCTCCTCCTGTGTGGTTTCTACACATATCTCAGCTGCCACACTATAAGAGAGACGAGAAAGTCCTACAAGGGAAAGATTAATGAGTAATGGAAATGTTGTTTTCATCATTGATAGATTAATGGTTAGAAAAATAATTTCAACATTGCCTTCATATTCAGTTTTGGCATTCTAACGCAAAAAACCTGTGTGTTTGAAAAAAAATAATAGTAAAGTTTTTCCCGATTTTATGTTTAGGTTAAGAAAATGGCCACGGAATAAGGCTGTAAATAATAAACATTCCATACTCAGAAATGATGAGTCTTTCTTATTTAAATAATGGCGTCAAGTATTTACATAGTAACAAATTTGCATAGTAACAAGAAAGTGAAAACGTATTTGAGTTACGGGAACTAATAATCAAAAAGTAAGCTTATAGGTGTAAACGAACATAAATCTAATTTAGCCAAAAAGAAATTAATAAACTCTAGGAAATCAGCAGGACCTGGACGAGGATGAGGCAGGTGAGGTACTTGCTTCAGGTGAACAAATAGAAGGGGCGCCAAATGAGCTATTCGATGAAAAATTCAGAAATTTATTTTTAAACAAACAATCCATAAAAAAAGAAAAAGAAAAATTAAGAAATCTCTTCCAATCGGAGGTAATTTAACTGTGATTAATTGGGGAGCAATTAATGCCATTTAATGTCATTTAAGTAATTTAAAGCCAGCGGATTATGACTTAGCACTTAAACATCCGAATGATATGAACGCTAAAGAAATTCATTCAGAAATATCTAGTTTTAAAAATCATGCTATTTCAATAATTCTGGAAACAAAAGCAGCTACAAGCTGAGAACTTTTAAAAAGAATTCACGATTATAATTTAGTTCAGTCCTATCTTAATTTGGAAAACGTGTTAAGAATTTTTTTAACTTCGCCAGTTACTGTAGCTAGTAGCGAAAGAAGCTTTAGCAAACTTAAAATAATAAAGAACTATATGAGATCTTCACTAGGCCAAGAAAAACTTTCAAACATGGCCATTCTCTCTGTAGAACAGGGGTTAATAATTCAAATAGGTTTTGAAAAAAATTATTGATGATTTTGCTTCTTTAAAAGCAAGAAAAATTAAATTATAAATATACTTAAAAGGTTTATGCCATAAATGTTTGAGCAGATGTTTTATTTATACTAAACTTTACTTGCCATTTTTCAACAAGCATATTTTTAACGATTTAATTTCAAAATTGTTAATAATCATATATGTTTCACGTTGTGGAATATACAAAGTTATAATTAAATATTATAAGTTATAATTAAATTTTATTTCAACTTGAAATAGTTACTTTTAACGAGCATAAAATATATATAAATATAGTTAATTTGGTCTATATATATATGAATATATGTATATAGATGCAACAATGTATATGTAGATATATTTCGCGCGTGTATGTATAATGTTTTGCTTCATTTACTATTATTTATTTACTATTATTTAACATCATTTACTATTATTTATTTACTATTATTTAACATCATTTACTATTATTTATTTACTATTATTTAACATCATTTACTATTATTTATTTAATTTTCCCCCTGCACAAATAGGTAAATAAATAATCTTGCATTGTATACAGAGGCGCATAGTTACCACTTTGCCTCATCTGAAAAAATATGTAGGCACGGCTCTGGAAATCAGGCAGTTTTAAATGCAAAAATAAGCATTTGAATTGTACATGAACATTTCATCTTATTGAAATTCAAATAAAATTCTCATAATATCCCATACATGGTAATATTTTAACTAAACATTTATTTTGAAGTCTTATAAATCAATAGCGTTCAAGCTGCAGAAGACAACGCTTCAATTCTGAGAGCCCTGAGCTATTTTTGAGATCAGAAAATGACACAGCAGGAGCTCGAAATATTATTTTATAGCAGTCGTAGCACGAGCGACTATTTTCACGGTCTGTAGGAAGCATATGGTGTCGACAGGGTCGTCGAAGACAAATCAGGTTGTCTGATAGCTCCAAGCGAAACTTTAATAACACAGAATCCACCACCCTTCCGAAAGACAAATATGTTTTTCTATTTTTATCTTGAAAGAGCAACCAATTGTTAAAATACTTATGACGTTTATTTTATTTATACATATATATATAGAGAGAGACAGAGAGAGAGAAGAAGAAATACGTCACTGAAAGCATTTGTTTCATTGTTTAGTGTTTAAATCACCCAAGTTTTCAAAGGAATTATTTTCAGCTCAGTTATCATAGCATAAACCGTACTGACAGTTATTGGAGGAGAAAAAAATATATCTTTTACCTGTTGTTACAATTTTTATAACATTTTTATACATTCGTTTATCTTTATTGTTTATTCTTGTACAGATGTAACTTCATAAGTGATTCATTATTAAAAAGAAATTATCAATCGGACGCACCCCCTATGTTAGGAACTGGAGTCCTTTCTAGTATTAAATTCAAGACAATAACATTGCCTTTCTTTCTTATGTTAGTATATTGCCGAAATTATGTTAGTATATTGATTAGTATATTGCCGAAATTATGTTGGTATATTTATTAGTATATTGCCGAAATCATGTTAGTATATTTATTAGTATATTGCCGAATATATGTTAGTATATTTCTGAAATAACATGCCAATTTGTTTTTCATATTTCGATTCTACGACTCAAATTATGCCTAGATATTACATTTTTGTAATTTTTGGTAAGAAATTTAGAAAATTTAGTTTGGCATATTTTTTTCACTTTGAGCCATGAATAAATCACTTGGCGAACTTCTTGATTTAAAGCCACTGTTTTCCTTTACTTTCCTTTTTTGTATTGTCCACGAGCGAAAAAAAGTCATCGTGCATACTTTCGAATAATTTTAGCAAAGTGCGTAAACCACATTTGGAGTTATTATTGCTAATAACAAATATTCCAAATGTGAAAATGAGCCAGCCAGTATGTAAATTCACGTATATATTCGGGAATGTTAAATACAAAAATTCCAATTTTTGCGGGTACACTTAGAAATACATCTACTTCAAGATGATGGCAAACATTTTATAGGTTATATTTCAAAATCGTTTTTAAAAAAATTATAAAAAATATCTAAAAATACAAGTTTTAAAACTAAATCATAAAACATATGCGAACTATATTTAGAGTAAGCTCAGATTTCAAATTCTGCAAAAAGGAATCAAATAAGTTTAATAAAAAAAAGAGATATTAATAAAAATATATCAAATTCAACTGACATGGAGGAGCTAAAATTTTGAGAGCTAATTCTTTAAAAAACTACTCGTGAGAAATTTACAAAACTTGGTAGTTTGACATAATATGAGTCGTAGAATCGAAATATAGAAAAATATCGGCATGTCATTTCAGAAAAAATCCGATTTTGTGTCAAAATACCTATATTAGGACAACACTATATGTAAATTTAATACATATCCTAAGCCTTGCACTGTATCATTAAGTAGTTGTCCTAGTGAATTATAGGGAATTAACGTATGAGTTATTCATTCGAACAACCTTAGAAATGTAAGACAAATTGCAGGAAATATTACTGTTCATTAGCTAATAAGGTACTTATCTCGACAGTATTAATGATATTAAAATAAACATTATGTCTCCAATTTAATGTTAAACTTCGAAGTGCCTGAAGATTTTGAAAGTACACTGGTGAGCGTGAAGATTCGTTTCCAAGGGACATTAGCAAATTCTGTTGATAATCAGTTTAAATGCTTTATGGTATGCATTCTCCATAAGACTTGTAAAGCGCAGATATTCGTGTTCAAAGGAAAAACTATTTGTGAAAATCATTTTAAGTGATATGTGTTTTAAACGATTTTTTTAGTGCAAGGAAAAATTTCTTATTCAATAGGTTCGGAATATTTATTCATATGATTGTAACACAAAACGTGTTACTATAAACTTTGTTATATTACTCATTAATACATACGTTGCTCCAAATTCAGTGAAAAACTCCAAATTCAATTTAATTTAAAAAAAAATGTTATTCCAGTTTGACACATAAGTTAAAAATTACCGTTTTTACAGTCATATAACTGTTATGCCTTTTTATAAGGAATTCTGTGTTAATATATTAATGGATGAATATAATTTTTCATATTTTCTGCTCATTGAGTCATTCAAGCTAACGAAGTAAATGAAAGATATCAGCAGCAACATACAATTCTTAAGTTATATAATTCTTAAGTAATATAATCAGTATCAAGCTTTCATTTAACAGATCTAATTTTACATTTGTAGAATCATTAAGTTTTCTTGAAGCAGGAGACGTTAAAAATGCGTAGTGCCCTCGTCGAAACTCGAACACTGGATCTTTCAGATACGCGTCGAGTAAGTTTCTAATTGCACTGCAAAAAATTACGTTATACAGTTTTTCATATATTAAAAATGGAATTCACTCAGGTTGCAGGCAGAAATACCTTATTTTGCCGATACGTTTTTGCTAGAACTCGTCATATGTACTTTAATGTCTTAAACACCTCAAAACAATTGCTTTTAATCCGCAGATTTCATGTACTGGCAAGTGATCAATTATTGCCACTTGAAGGAAATACTTGCTACAAGCCTTGTGAACATGTAATAGAAAGAAATAAATTTAAAATTATGCATTAAATAATTAAACCATTTTTTTTAATCAAATAAGTCTAAAAATTCCTTCAGGGGGTTAATTTGTCAGGACTGAGTGTTCGGTGCATACTCTTGGCGAACATATTTGTGAAGTAAACTAAGTCCTGATCTTGAACAGGGAGCTGAATGCAGCTATGTTCTGTGGGTGAAAACTGTGGTTAAGTGGTAGAAGAACTGCACGTAAGAAGGATTTAAAATCCTCTTTTATTAAACCGTAATATTTACAGCCACTTCCCAACCCAGGAGGGATAACACGGAGGGATGATCGCCACTTGGGTCTAAACTGAGCAATCAAATAGTTTAAAATAAAGTTAAATAGAAATTAAGTAGTCGTTGCTCACAGAGCTATAAACGAGAGGTTGGCCTCTATGCTAAATGGCGCGTAGCAAGATTTAACTAATACTAACGCACTTAAATTTCTTCAATAAGTAATAGCGTAACAGCGCTAAGGCTTAGAATTTAAATACTAGCTAGTCAGGCGAACTTCGAACAGAGAAGCAGTGGTCTAAGACTAACAGCTTTCTCACAGAGTAGTTCCTCACTACCGTTTAAATATAAACTTGGCTCCACTTTAAATTAGCATAAAACTGAAACGCGCGCTCATTCTAACGGGAAGTTGAAATACGAACACATAGGAAAGGAAAAATTAAAATAAAGCTTTGTTAGTTTAAACTAAAATTTTACAAATTTAATAAAATGCCAATGTTTTTCATATCACTTCTCTATGCTGTTTTAATAATTTGTTTTAAATATGTAGTTTTATGTTAAATTCTCTGAATGCCTTAGAGTTAGTTCTTTGAAGATCTGTCTTAAATGTTAAAATTAAAACTGTTCATAAGGTTAATTAAAATATGCGCGTCCTGATTTGGTTACATTTTTACAGTCTTCTGGGTTTGATAAAATTGAGTTTCTTAATTATTTTGCTCTTCCTAATCTTTAATGGTTGTTATGTATTACTTATTTCAGTTGTGATTTAAGTTGTTTTAAAGGTAATAATTTAACTTTTTGCTTCAGACTTAAAGTTTAATTTGTTTTAATTTTTGTAGTTGAACTTAAGTTCTTTGGTTTGTTTAAAAGTAATTGTAGTCATTTAATTTGTTCTCTTGACAGTTTTGGTTAACGCTGATTTTAAGTTGCTTGTGTAATTAATTTTTCTTCTTTACTTTTGGTTGGTTAATTATTTAAATTCTGTTTAGTTAATTATTTTTCTTAACTTTGGTTGTTAATGTTAATCTCTTGATAAGTTGATCCTTAAGGTCAATTTTTTTAAAGTTTTGTTTACACAAGTTGGTGTTTAAAGTTTAATTTAAGTTTTTCTGTTATGCCCCCTTTTCTGCTAAATTTGGGATCCATATTTTCTGACT
>KK122226.1:188379-200046 GCA_000611955.2 Stegodyphus mimosarum
TTTTTTTCTTTCCTTTCTAGAAGTAAAAGAATCTACATCTTCCATGTATTTCACCCTGTAATCTTCACTGTTTGGAACTTCTAATTGGAACGTCAATGTCGTCTGTATCCTGAAATGTTAAATTCCCTGTTGGGTTGGGTATGATTTACCTTTTATATTTTCCACTTAACCGCCCACCATGTACCACTCTGTATTAATTCAAAGTATCTTAAATAAATGCTATATTTAATTTTAACTTCTTGTAATGTTTTCACTTTAATTTAGAACACTGGACCCTACTGTTTTATGACACAACGCATTAAATTTAATTATTCTGTTGGAGCTCTTGGTCACTATTACGATTGATTTGAACACCTATTTTACAGTATATATTGTGTTATCATGTGTGTCACAAACATTATACATTCATGTTATTGAAAATTGTTTATCCTAATATTGACTTATGATTGGGTATTGAACTTAAAACCTTTACACCAACTCCTTAAGAATTTTAAGCTCCAACATGGTAAACACTTCAAGGTGGTAGACTGCGATGTGAAACTTCCAAATTGCATTTTTTCATCGTTTTCGAAAATTCTCTCAGTCAGTTAACTGTTCGAAACCTTAAAAATGAACAATGTGCGGAGTACTACATCTTCTGGAAAGTTCTCACTCTCAGCCTATTTGTAATGTCCAGCAAACAAATCCGTTTAAAAACAGCTTTTTAATATGTACATCTGTATCGTGTTTTTTACAACTTGATTGATTTTTTCAATTATTTTCTTAACTTTTTAAAGGTAAAAACTTTAATAAGATAATTAAGGTAAGATTTTGACTTTTCACATTGTAATTTTTCTTCGTTTTCGAGTTTTTTATCAGTTAGTTTACTGCTTTCTAATTTAAAAATGAACAAGTTTCGAAGTTTGCACATTCTGAACACATGTCTTTCCTTCTCAGCCTATTTGTAAAGCCTAGCAATTAATTTCAATTATGTAATTGTTTTTAATATAAATTCCTATAATTTTTGTCCACCCTTTGATAGTCTGTAGCAAAAATCTAATTTTCGTGAATTCAAGTTTAATTGTTTCATTTATTAAACTTTTCCCAAATTTAAGACATGAACTGAAACAGTTTCACCTATTGAGAAATTCAGTGTTTTATAGTTTGAAGCATTACGTAAGCGCTAAAACAAATCTCCCGAAGTTCTCCATTTAATAACTGCGGAAGTAAATTCTAGAACAACTTCTGCTCTTTGCATCTAAATTGCTAATTATTTAATATAAGCATCGGGTGTTACTTTTGCAAGAAAATAGAATTCTATTTATACAAGTAAAATACACACTTTACATGCATTTCTGCTCTTGAGATATTCTTTGCAAACAAGAGTAAAAGGATAAAGAAAAAGAGAAAGAAATGTTTTTCTTCGCTTTGATTTAATTGGCACCAGGATAACAAAGGCTTTTGTTCTCAAAGTAAACAGAATTAAAATCGCTTCGATGCTTCTTTCCGTTAACATGTTTGATCCAACTTTTTTTCGTGAATGTTGAAAGGGAATCGTATGAATAAGTCATTACGTAGATTGAATTTCTCTGTTTTCTCGCTTGCGTGGCAATTTTCCTTGGCCACAGTAGTTTGTTGAGCGAAAAACTGAAATTGTACCCATTAATTTTCATTGTCTGAAGGCTATTGCCATTTAACGTTTTAGATATTAACTTCATTGTTTTCTTTGCGGGTGGGAAGCAGTCAAGATTGCATTCCGTAAGTTATAACGAATCGCTTCTTATTTTACATAGAAAGCCAAAGCGTGCAATGTATTCCATGCCTCAATCTTTGTTAGGAAACGAAGCATTAACCGTTTACAAATATCTACATATATATGCATATATTCAGCATGTCACTATTAATATTTAAATAACGAGATACGTTAGCATTGCTATTTTTTTCATATAGACCGTTATATGCGTGTCCGTTTATAGATTTGTTTTAAACCTTAACGGCCATTATAATATTACTCTCACGGTGTCATTTACGTGGAGAGCAAAGTGGGTAAACTGTATCGTTATTAATTTTTGGTGTTGATTTTCTTTCTCGTGTTACACTACAAGGTATTCTTCCGCCTTCTTAACACGCCTTCGTGGTATAATGATCAGCACACTCGGCGCGTATCGAGAGTTCTGAGGTTCGAGTCCCGGCGAGAGCACTCCTCATTTTTCACGTCTATTGCTTCGAAATAACCTAATTTCTCTACAGAGGCGTTCGAACTGAAAAAAAGTTGTGGTTGATGATTCTGTGCCACTAGCATTTGGCGACTGTGTCCCTTAATCCCCTGTCGCCTTTTAAAAAGGGGGAGTATATAAGGTATTCTCCCGCCTTATTAACATGCCTTCGTGGTGAAATGCTCAGCACACTCGGCGCATATTCGAGAAGTCCGACGGTCGACTCGCGCGAGGGCATTGCTCATTTTTCATGTCTCTTGCTTCGAAATAACATAATTTCTCTACAGAGGCGTTTGAACTAAAAAAAAATGTGGTGGGTGATGATTCTCCACCACCAGTATTTGGCGACTGGATCCCCTAACCTCCAGTCGCCCTTTAAAAAGGAGGAATACATAAGGTATTCCCCTGCCTTCGCAGTGCAGGTGGTGCATGGTCAGCACATTCGGTCGTATTCTAGAGGTCAAAGGTTCGAGTCCCGACGGGGCATTGCTCATTTTCTACATCTCTTGCCTCGAAATAACCTAATGACTATACAATGCGTTTTCGTTTCTTTCCATATTTTGAGATATAAAAATTTATGTTTTTGTGACTCAAATTGAAAATTTCTCTTTAGTACCAAGTATTAGATGTAAATTTTGCTTTTTAAACTATTATAAATATAAATAAAAAATTCAACTCGAGGAATTGCATTTCATGTTTTGTTATCATTATGTTGAAAAGAAATGAACCTGTTTTACAAACAGGCACATATCACATTCAGTTTACTTAAAATTAGAAATTCTTCTTCATTTACTTTTAAGTGAAAAATTAATAATATCAAGTACAAATTATGTTATACAAACTACATTAAATTTTATGCTATATTTCATCAGTAAATTCAGTGAATTAAACTTCAGAAACAACGCCTTTAAGTCCAGTATTATTTTGTCTAGATATACAAGCTGGCGCATATTTTATTGTTACGAAATGTCCAGCGGCTGTAAGATAACTTCCCCGCAAAGCGTATTTGTGAAGTAACGCACATTATTTATCAATCAATTCAGAAATTTATTGTTTTCGCTCTCTCATCTTTATAATGTTTCACCAACACTTTCATTTGTTTATTAAACTGGATATCTATCGTGAATGGCTAGTACATGATGTATTCTAAAAATAGAAATACTGAAGCTCCCTGGGATGCCGTCAAGAGCGATGAAACCGGACAGCATAGCTCCAGGTTATAAAGAAACATAGCAAATTAAAGGAAATAGAGTACTGTTGCGTTATACGGGCTCATGGATTTGAGAGTATCCGATGAAAACACAATGCAGAACAATAAAAAGCACAATTTATTTACAAGAATCACTATTTACAGCACAGTTCCAAAATTACCTTTAAAAGCGTCGAAAATCTACAATCAATACGCTGAAACAATCAGCAACACAGCTTCAGGCTGTAACTGTAAAGGTAGCTTCACGGCAACAGTAAACTTATAATAAACACCGTGGAACAATCACCAATACACTGTCAAACTATACTCTAAAGGTAGCTTCACGGCAAAGCACTATCTCGATCGCTTTCCGTTCACAAAACTCTCGCGTGCCGGCTCTCAGAAACGCAAGGGTTTATATAGCTTTTCATTAGGTTCCACATGTTTCGAGAAATATCTCGACAGGAAATTATTCTAGAAGCTTCCCGATTGGACCATGGGATATCGCCGATTTGTTCGCCAAATGGGCGATAAAGTCGCCAATCTGGCAACCCTATCATACACTATTTTATGGCAACCCTAGTGCTATGCCGGAAAGCTTACATACAGGCGCAACCGCCGAATTCTTCGCAACAGTACTAACCTAACTATAGCAGATGTTGAAATTGACCACCATTCGTCTCTTGGCACTTTTGGGCCTCGGTCAGCAATTTATTGAAGGTATATCGAAGCTGGACTGCAGGAGTTGCTGCAATATCATTCGGAATGGTCTGATACAGTTGCTGAAGACTATAAGATTGTTGCGATGCACTTTAGATTTGACGGTTCCCCACAAAAGGTCATCGCACACTGAGAGATCAGGCGACCTTTGTAGCTAGCTACGGCCGAGACAGATTGACCTCTGCTAACAACTCTCGTAAAGATTGTATAAATGTGATTCAAGGCGCCACCGGCTGTATGGGCACTTGTTCCTCCTGTTGGAAGTAACTGTTTGTTTGTCTTTTTCTCCTCAGTTTATGTTGTCACAAATGGATTAAAAATAGTGGAAATGCCACGCTTCGAATTCAGATTCTGATGAAAGAAGATGGGACCAATGGTGCAACATGCAGACACTGCACACCAAATTATAACCTTCTGATCATGCAATGGTGTTTGGTGGAAGATATGCGGATTCTCCGCTGCCCAGAACCTGTGATTCTGCGAGTTGACATAACCACTCACACGAAACCAGACTTCATCAGAAATAAAGAAAGGATCCAAGTCATTCATTGCTATCTCAGTGAGCAATCATTCACAAAACTGGAGGCACTGAGGAGCACCAGCTGATTTTAATGCATGAACAACACAGGTTCTGTAGGGATGCCTTTTAAGGTCTAGGTGAAGTATTCGTCCGCATGGTCGACGTGATATGTCGGTCTCTTGCGACAGGCGTCAGTTGGTTGGAATGTTTTTTGACTTGTTCAAGACAGATCCTGTGTGAGGCCATTTTTCAGCCTAATCGTTGCATGGCAGTTTGACATCATTAAATATATGAGAAACAACTGACCGCATTGTTTTGACGACTTTGTTGTAACGTAACTTTCAGCAACGAACACCCTCTGCTGCACTGAGTATCATTTTCACCTTTACACTGCTGAACTCACATTGACACAATCCACACTAAGCTTTGAACTGGTTTGGATAACTTAATGTGCGTGTCAAGTTGTATGGCTATGTGCATACATTCACGTCCAATAGTATACACTCGTCTGATTCACTTTTATATACTTTCCTTTGCTGTGTTTCTTTATAAGCTGGAACTCTGTTCCCCGGCCCACTTTTATTTGCCTGCCCCTGTATTACTAAATAAAAAAAATAAAGAATGATTAAAATTAAATAAAATATAAAGGCTAATATCGTTCATAAATTAAGTAAATAATAAATAAGCAAATTATTAAATACCATTAAAAATAAATTAACAAAAATTTATAATAAATAAATAAATAAATAAAATCTGAAAAGTTTTAGATTTTAATGGTCTGCCAAAAGAATTTTTTAAGATTGGTTACGCTGTCGCTGAGCTTGCAGTCTACCAGTCTGGTGTTGCATTCACTCCTGCTAACCCCTTTTACTGCTCATTTTATCTTTATTATTAACCGTCGTTTTCTTCGCACTTACTCCACACGCAATTCAACAGTAAAATCATAATATTTTAACAGCAGCGTTAGAATTCCGGATGCAGTGTTAAGTGCTGACATCTATTTTCTATATTATTCTGTTTTTTTTTTTTTCTGTTCAATATATTAATGCTCACCTTTCTTTGTTAGAAATGTTACAAAACTTTATTTTTGTCTTTTTAGTTGCTAATGTGTTGTGTGTTAACTTTATTAATTAAATATCATTTTTTGCACATACTAATTAAATTAAACTCAAAAATCACCCACTACATTCAACTCAACAGAAAAATCATTAAATATTTAAAACCAGCGTAATTTTAGAATTTCCAATAAGCAGTTTTGCGCGCCGGAGGTAAACGTGTTTTATTCTGTACATTGTCACCACTGCTTGCTTTTACATCTTTGAATTTGTTGCTCAAAAATTCATTAAGGTATTGTAAAAGATGAAATGAAAAATGAACATATATATATATATACATGTATAACTACAATTTATAAAAATATTAAGTTTTTAGTTAAATAGATGATGAATTAAATGCATTTTTATTATTTAAATAAATCCGATTCAATAGTAAGTAGCGAACTTTCTTAGAACTGCATCTGTTGCTTTTATATTTCTTTGCTAATCCACAAAAAACAGATTCAGTTTGAAAGATAAATATTGTCGAAGGCAACAGACGCGAATGAAAAGTGAAACACATTTTTAATGAATTGAAGCAAAATCCCATTTCGAGACTAATAGCTCTTTTGGGCTAATAATATCAAATATAAAAATAAGTGAAATTATAAATCAAGTAAAAGACGAGTAAAAAATAACAGAAACAAAACACACTACTTGACAAAACACACTACTTGAGATAAAGGGAAGTTAAAAATGTGATTATGTTATTTGCATTTAGATAAAAGTGCATTGTTATTTTGGCATTTATTATGTTTTTAGTATTTTGTCCACAAACATTCTTCCGCTTGATTTAGTCTGATATATTTTGACACAGAGGATTGTTTTCCTTAGCTGCTCACGTTTCTCATTCTTCTCTTCCCAGAGAAGCTGAAGCACTCATTCAGTAACTAGAATCAATATCAGTTTTATAAGCTGCTGAATTAAGTGTTGTATTAACGATAGAAATTTTCCGTTAATATTGTAGTTTCGGTAATATTCCACAACACAGTACTGGAGAAAGCCTTATTTGGAGCTTCAGAAATTTCTGGATCGAATTACGATTTCATGGAATACTGAGAAGTACCGGAACTGCATGTGGCTGAATTTACGTTCAGAATACAATAAAATGTTTCATTGTCTTGAAATTAAATACAAACAATGCTCTTCAAGTGATGAACCATCTTTATTCCATTTATTTTTTCCGCAATATAAAAAAATCTGATGTGCATACTACATGAATTATACGGAAATCAAATTATTAAATTTGTTCCTGCGTTTCATTTGAACTTATTTCTTCGAATTTCATTAGAGATATATTTCTCATTCAATTAATTCAGTTGTCAGCGGGAAGGCAAAAATGCATAAAACCTCTAAAATATTTTTGTTAAATCTTTTAAGACATAAAAAAATATAAAACATCAAATAGAGTTAAAACAATTTAAAAAAATACATTTAAAATTACACTTTCCACCCAAAAGCAAGCAATTCTACCAGCCGACAAGAAAGCAGACGTTTCGGCACACAAAACTAAGTTTCCTTTTTGGTTCCACTCGGCAAAAAGACACTGAAGGTGCAGAAAGACTTAATTCACTATTCTGCTAAGTTTCAAATGTAAACAAATATGGCTGTTATGATAAAACATAGGCTTACCCACACCTTGAACAACTTTTAAATTGCTGATATATCTACAAATATTACATACATATCAATTAAAGGCATAAAAACCTTTACCGGAAAATAAATACAATACAAATCAATCCTTTTTAAAGCAAAAAATGCACAATTTATCAACATATAAGAATAAAAAACTGAGCTCAGCCGAGTAATAGAGTGGATATATATATATATATGTAAGTATATACATTTATACACTTTTGTTGTGGCCGATTGCAACAAAAAAGAGAGGGGCACAACTACATGTTATACCAGCTTGATATACAAAATTTCTAAGGTCTGATGCTACTCGTTTTTGAGTTATGCGAGTTACATACATACGCATGTACTTCCGTACAGAAGCTACGTAAAAAAAATCAACTCTGAATCCATTTTAAATCTGTTTTATTGTTTTATAATTCGTTTGGGGAAAATAGTCCTTTATTCTATCCTTACATTCAGATGTCACCTAAAAACATTGTTAAATTTCATTCAATAGTGGTCAAAATATGGTATCCGGAACTTTCGGTGATTACAATACTTCCTTTATTTCGTACAAGGAAGTAAAAAGTGACCAGTGCTAGAGACATCCGTTTCACGTCTCCAATAAATATTAACTAACTAATTTTCTCTCTTTGCATAATTATTGCATTTTTTATTCTTATATACTGCTCCATTATCTTTAAAAGTTATCATTTTAAGTAATATTAATTTTGAGAGAAGGACAGAAGTATTAATTATCTGCAGAATAATGTTCTTGAATTGCACTTCAGGTTTCATTTATAGTCATGCTTAAAATTTTTGTAATTATACTCCGTTAAAATTTAATACGTGATCATACTGAGTTCGGGAAGAAGCCCAAAAGTGATAAGAAATCGAACTTAGTAATGTGTTCTGCAGAGTCTAATCATCGCAATCGAAACCTCACATTTTTCTGAAATAAAAAATACTAATACTTTTTTTAATTTAGTGGTAATCAACAAACAGTCTCTTCCCATAGCATTGGAGTAACGCGACTGCGTACAACTAGGGCATTTCACGCAATCTGGCCCGTTGTGGAAGGCGAAGGAAGATTTGCTAAATTAGTTCATCTACCGAGGCTGCCCAAACAGGAAAATAGTTACATTGTCTACAGTACCGAAAGGTCGGGTTTGAGTCTTGGAGAAAATATGGATGCAAATTGTCTGTCTCTTCACAGGAGATAGCTATTGCCCACTTATTAGGTTCCTCCATAATAAAGTGACCACTACTTCTGGCCTTAACAGTGGCCAATGGCTATAATGGCTAGTGCCCGTCATCGAAAACAAAAATAATATACCGATCCTCAGCTTTTGAGAGCGTGCACAAAGAAAGGCACGACAGCGTGCAAGAGCTTTTGTTTTCGATTTCTGATTCTAGATCAAATCTGATTCATTTCAAAGCTCTACATTTAAAGTCAATTAAGTCTACTTATATCTATATTTAAAGTAAGTTAATAGTATAAAGTATTATCTATACCGTTTGGTTAAAAAATAATATTTTTCTCTCTCACAGTTTTAAATTTATTGGCGTGCGCTCTTGCATTTTTGGCTTATAATGAAATTGATTTTTTTTTTGCAGATAAGCTGTCTTTCTGTGTTAAGTTTGTTGAAAGCTAATTTGCACGCAATAGAAAGGGCAGATTATATTTTGAACGAAAACTTCTTATCAAATATAATTTTGGCTAGTAATTAATTTATAACTTCTTTTCGCACTATAGAATGCATGTCTTAGCCCAGGTATTAACTCTATCAATTAATGCAAAATTAATAAGCGATCCGAACGGAAATAAAAGCATTCCGTTTTTAAACTAATCTATCAACTTTAAATAAAAAATACCCATTTCATATTTAAACATTCTTACTCCAGAGAATTTCAAATTCTTTGACATCTCTGGACGGCAAACAATTCTAATGTTTCTGTTTTTCCGATTTTCTTTCTGCAGTAAAAAAGTAACTCAAAGTCAAGACACGAATTCGCCATTGCTTTGGTGACTGCTTGAGATTACTTTTTGAAGATAGGTATTTCGTGGGTGGCCTAGAAAAGTATAGAAAGTAATCCTAAGATCATTCAGTTCCGAATAAATTGTTTTCTCGAAATCGAAGTAATACAACATAAAGGATTCAAAAGAATTTTTCACAGTGTCTTCTAGAAAATGGCAATTTTTTAATAAAAAATATACTTCCATTTTTTAACAGCATTTTAAAACTTCACAGACTTACGAAAATACTTTATCATGTTCCTTGTATTTACAAGTAATGGAATTTCCAAAATTAAAATAGTAAGCTACATGAAGCGGAAATTTTCTCAAATAAACATATATATATATATATTAAATTCTGACTTTCTCATAATTTCTCATAGTATGATATTTACCCCAATATGTTTATTTGTTTTATTTTCCACCTTTTAATAGTAATATTGAAAGAGTTGTTGGTACCGAAATTCTTAACAGTTTTGAACCATGGCCTATCATTATCCAGTTACTAGATATTATACATGCATTTATTGCAGTTGCATGTGCTGTGCAATAAAGCAAGTGACAGCCATTGATGACTTAATGAAAAAAATAATGGGTTAAAAATACTACGGAAAGGAACCGAGAATTGATCATAAATCAACCTTGCAGTCATAAGTTATATGGAAGCAGAAGAAGCCAGCGTTTATTAATTGCAAGGGTGTACTATACCTTCACAGCAATGAGAGACAGCACATGGCCAAAACAACCAGAGACACCATTCAGAGATGGGAAGACCCTCTAGTTTTATAGACAGGGCACTGTGCATTTGCACGTATGTTGCTAAAGGGCTCTGAATGCTGACTGAGATTACTTTCGAGGATTGTGCCAGTGTCTCCCATACCTCTTGTCCTAGCATCAATCTCTCGAAAGGACTTTTGGCTTTCTGTGTACTTACAGTACCTCCTTTTCTCACAGACATTACGCTATCACAAAGATCCATGTCTTCGCTGGGATCTAAACCCGGATCCATCTGTACTGCAGTCAGCGTCACAAAGCTGGACGACTGGGCGCTCATTGAAAAAAACGGCCCAGACATTCGTGAATTTGCTGAATGTTCCTAGGTTTCTAGGGAATTACACATGACCAGCACCGCAAAGGAAAGTTGACGAAGTGGATAATTCACACATTGTCATTAGCCGAAAAGAAACTAGTAAGAGCCTGTTTGCCCTCTCAACCTCGCAACATATAAATATTTGTTCGAGAGTGAAGATGATTGTGTGTGGTAAGCTATCCCCTAGTGTCTCAGATGGTGGTTGTCAAAGCATCGTCTTGTGCTTCACACCTGAAGACAACCTTTGCACTTATGTAATACCATACTATGTATCTGGTGAACTATTAGCTGAGTCAAGCATTAGGACCTGCTACCACAGCGCCCCAGCATCTCTGAGGCCTTGTACTCGCAGCATCTGCAACAGTTCAACACGCATTGCAGCAAAAGGAACTAGCTTTTATTAATCCCAAGGGTGTACTGTATCTCCATGACAATGAGGGATAACACGTGGTAAGAACATCTAGGGACACTATTCAGCAACGTGGCTGGAACACACTGTATGAACCATACCTAGCGCTTAAAAATTGCTACATTTTCCATTCCCTGGGCAGCCATATCCGTGGGCAACCCTTCGACAATTAGACAGATTTGCGGCACTCAGTGTTGGTCTTCTTTGTGTCTAAGCTCCTTTAATTTTAGTACCAGGATACTGCACATATGTACGTGTTGGTAAAAAACGTTGAGTGCTGACCGAGATTATTTCAAGACTTTGCGCTGAGTACCCTGCGTAATAGGTTTATCTATTTCTAACCATTACGAGCGATATGAATTTTTGGGGTTAACTTGTCTTATGGTTTTGCTTGTATCTAGCGTTATTATTAGCATCAAATTTAGGATGAATATTTTAATAATTTTTATACATTGAAGATTCTTTTATTTTTTGCTACAAATCAAAATGAAAAGAAGCTCGCGAAAGATATACATTTTATTTTTGATTCAAAAATGCTTTGTTCCTGAAGATAGGGACGTGTGTTTGATCATTCTCAGAGTTTTGATCAAAAGCTATGCCCAAATAAGATTCCTTTATTGTCTAATTCATATTTTATTCCTGCGAAAACTGTTCGACTTTGGATGCGATTATTACACATATGCCAATCATTCATATATATATATATATGTCAACTACATGAAACTAGCTGCGAATGATGAAGATCTTTGTTGCAATTCATCATTTAATGTGACCTCTGTAGTTGTAAACTTATATATTCATAATTAACCTTATGTA
>KK122226.1:200199-246996 GCA_000611955.2 Stegodyphus mimosarum
TCTTAGAAAAAGCAGTAAAAACATTTAGCTGTTATCTTTTCCTTATTTTTTCCGCAAGACATTGCGAAAAGAAAATCCTTTCTAAAAAACAATATTTAAACAACAAAAAGCAAATAAAACATCAAAAAAAGGAATTTATTTATAAAATTTAGCAGCACTAGACGCTAATTTAGAACTTGTTAATTCTTTAGTAAAGATACAACTTTTTTCTACTTTTCTTACTTATAATGTATATAGTGCATGTATGTACGTGTATATACTCACACACACACACACACGTATATATATATATATATAAATTAAACTTAACTCATCTAAAGATAAAATTAAATTGGAATCAAAGGAAGGCAATTCCTTAGCAACATTAGTAACTGCAACTGTGGAGGATAAGAGGTTATACAGGATCTAAACATATCAAAATTGAAATAAGAATTCATCAGTAGAACAAACTCGAAATATAAAAATGCAAACAGGGAAAAAATATACAAAATTATAAAAATATTGAAATTAATTTCCTTTTACTGAAAATCTTTATTCAGAACTCATCAGGGGAAAAAGATTTAAAGTTTCAAAAAAGTAGATTAATATACTTCGAACACATACTTCGTTCTTCTGGTACACTTGAGATCAAAAACCGGAAAAAGATTCAATTAGAGTTTCATTAAAAACATTAAAATTCATTTAAAACTGAAAACTCGAATCTAAAATGTATCCAGAATTTTCTCTACATTCGAAACACTTGGAAAAAAGAATAAAACATAGCACATTATGCCAACTGACTACTAAAAAATACATTACGTTATGCAATTTGACTAATTCCAAAAAACAGGTTGGTCAAATAACATTATATGTAAATCCGACATTCAAAAGTTATTAAAATGAAAGAGCTAAACAAATATACTTTAAACCAAATTGTGTTTTAAACAACATCCAAAAATTGGATAGTCTCTGATTATGCGATACTAAACGTTTAATACTAATAAAACGAAAACTTTTCGGAAAGAAATTTCTATAAATAATATGAAATCTAATCTGAGCCTTAAACAGCTAAAAAATGAAAACCTATTTGAAACAAAAATTGAACAAAACATAAAGGACAACCATCTTTTTCCAAGCTGAGTTCCTTGCAAAAGAAAGCTGAGTTCGAAGCTACTCGGGAGAAGAAAAAATTGGGTACTTCTTGGAAAATTTTGCGATAAGGTTCAAAGCAGAACAAGTTTAATTTTATTATTTAATTTATGTTTAAATTACTTCAGTCCTGCTGCTATAGCGCCGGACTGGTTAAATTATTTAAAACATTTTGAGGCCTATAACTATGTTTCTTTATATATATACACTCATGTCCATGAATTAAGGATAATTCGGAGTCACGCGGAAATCGATAGCTAAAATAAATATATCACCTGTAAAATCACTACACACATCTTCAAGAATCATATGCAAATTTCAGGAAGTAACCAAATGACACGGAAGGTACGTCAGAATGACGAGAGTGTAAGAGAGTTATATATAAGAATACAGGCAAAGAAGTAAAATTGTTCGCAGGCGCCTTATAGGCATTTCAGTGAATAACCGAATAGTTATGACACAAAGGACGCATTTGGATGATTTTTTACGTGGTAGAATTATCTGCCGCTGGAATGTGGGCGTACCTAACTGGAAGTATCAGACGAACTTGAATTGCCCAGAGTGTCATCTCCAGGCTTTGGCAACAATTCCAAGATGATCGTAATGTGAGTAGACGTTACAGCACAGGTCGCCCCCGAGTTACAATGCCGAATGAGGACCGGTATTTGGCAGTTACTGCCGAAAGAAACAGGCGGAGCACAGCCTCAGTACCAGTCTCGTCAGCTCTGTCCAGCCACTGGTACGACAATTTCAAGGCAGACCGTGTACAGATGCTTAGGGCAGATTAATCTATATGCTCGTAGACCTGTCAGACGCGTTCCACTTACTGCAACTCACTGTGGCCTGCGGTTAGCCTGGAGTAGAGAGCATGCATTGTGGACACCGCGACAGTGGGCTTATTTGATGTTTTCCGACGAGTCCAGGTTTAGCTTGCAGTCTGATTTTCGCCGGACTTTCATATGGAGAGCTCCAGGTACCCGTTACCACCAAGAAAACATCATTGAACGACACCGTTACGGTGGTGCAGGAGTGCTCGTTTGGGGTGGAATTATTCTGGGTTCCAGAACTCACATGCATGTTCAAATTGGAACCATGAGAAACCAAATGTATCGGGATGTCATTCTGGAACAACATGTACGTTTGTTTCGGGGCGCCATGGGCGCATAAATTGTGTTTATGGATGACAACTCCCGTCCTCACCGTGCCAACATCGTAAGCGAATGCCTTCAGTGGGAGGATATCCCCCGTATGGACTGGCCAGCATTTTCACCGGACTTGAATCCAGTAGAGCACGTGTGGGACATGATTGGCCGACGAGTTGCAGCCCGTCAACCTCCTCCTACATGTCAACCGGGTCTTCGGAGTGCATTGCTTTTTGAGATCGATAATTTGACACTCAGCATGCCTAGGCGTTGTACGGACTGTATTGCATCGTCTGGGAGACATACAATGTATTAACAACCATACCAACCATGTAATATTGGTTTTTTGTAAATAGGTTTTTTTTGTAATTTTCTCCAGGGAGAAAAAATCGCTAATTTTTTTAATAATATCAAACACATAGCATCTTTTTTTTTGCTCTTTGCCTTTTGTTTAATAAATAAGCTTTACAAATAAGTGAAATTTGTTTTGCTTCTAACTCCTCCTTTACCTGATTTTGCATTACACTTAATTTATGGACATATGTATATTCATGGAAATTATATTTACAATTTAAATATATTTTGCCGGCACAGTTTGGAATTCGGCATTCTATGTAATGCTTAAAACTACTCAGCAACGTATGAGACGATTCATATTTCACACATTTCCTAGGCTTTCTATAGAGTGCCAAATGACAAACCGCCGAAGTATGAAATAAATTTCCGATTCGTTTCGAAGAACCGAAATAACTTACCAGAAGTCATAAATGACGTGAAAAAGCCAAAATGACGTAAAAAAACCAAAATTAAGAAGAGACCGAGACCACGGGAATACTGGATGCTAAATTGCTAATATGTAGTGTTTGTAGAAACAAAAGTACATTCATTTAACCCTGTTAAAAAAAGCGTTATTACTATACAGTATTATGTCCGGTCGCGGACAATTAACCGACACCAGTTAGCGGACAGGACATTTAGTTGACACGGGCAGTTAGCCGACAGGACATTTAGCCGACAAGGACACTTAGCCGACAGGACGTTTAGCCGAGATGGACAGTTAGCCGACAGGACATTTAGCCGACTCGGACAGTTAACCGACAGGACAGTTAACCGACAGGACATTTAGCCGACAAGGACATTTAGCCGACAGGCTATTAAGCCGAAAATGAGTCTCGCTCTTCCCAATGCTTTCAGATTCAATTCTTTCACATTTCATTACTATTTCGCTCAAAGCGGTTTCGCTCCTCCCTCTAATGAAATTTCCTTTCCCTCGCAGTTCCACACTGGAACTACTTTTTTTTTTCTGAAATTCTATTTACACCCTCAGAATGCTATTTACACGTTAGTCATCGTATATCTATCAATCCGTGTAAGAGATCCGGCAGCCGAGCCCATGGACTGTGCTGTTGAGAAGGAAAAGGATGATAAAAATGGCACGCCTTCTCCGGAGCCTGAGACTTAACCCAAGAACGAAAAACTCACCCGATTTTTTACTCAAGACCATAGGTGAAATGGAGTGATCTAAGAGGTCTTTTTGACAAAAGCGGTGTAAAGAATTAAGTATAGATACATGCTGTACTTTCAAATAAGAGATCGTCGCCATTAAAATGAAAAGAACATGCATTTAGAATTGTAACTGGGAAAAAAAAAGAAAAGACGAATTAAGTTAGGGTTTTAAGTGTATTTTTGATTATGGAATTTTATTATTACATATATACATATATATATGCGTGTGTGTAAGATATAATAATATGTATGTATATATATATACAGAAGCTAGATAAATAATTTTCAAATATTTGTAACATTTTTTACTGATGTATTTTCTCCAAAAGTGAAATAATTCTAAACATCAGGAAATAAAAAAGACGCTTATTGTAACTTTATACATAGCAGCATTAAATTATTCAGACGAAAACTAAAGAAAATGAAAATTACCTTCATTAAAAGAACATTTCCGCCCTTATCTTCTGGATAAAAAAATCATAAACACTCTGCTATATTTTCTGTTCTTATCTGAGAATAATATTTCAAATAACCTAAGTTGTAAATTCTGAACAGTTCTTTTAGTAAATACATATAAAAGATTAGACTTACCCTTTCACAGAAATAGTATTCTTTATTTTTCAAAAAGATGACGTGACTGACAAAGAATATTGTCACTGTTCCTTTCAGAAAAGAGCCGGGAGAGTTCCCACCTTCATTATCTGTCCATCCGTCCACTTATAACGCCCATCTTATTCATTATCCGAATGCGGCACATTAAAGTAGGCGACACACCCAAAAATGCCTTTTAAGTTATTAAGATGCTGTAACCGTGAAACAAAAACGAAAAATATTAGTCGACAGGTATTCTTAAGTCTTGCAATGTCTTAGATTTTATAGTTAAATGTTGAATGCGTCTGAGTTCCACTCTCTTCCCGGCAAAGAAAAAAAAAATAAATTCTTTGCTTTCACTACAAGCAAGCATTTTAAGTTTCTAAAAATATAAAAATATTTCAGGATTTATATCTGTTTATAAATGAAAATATATAAATAAAATTGATAAAAAAAGTAGATGTTAAAATACCAAGGGTACTTTTCTTCTTTAAACATGTGAATTCAGAACTTTGCAAAGAAGTGTTAATTTATAAACTGGATGTAAGAAATTTACTAAAGAATAATCATCTTAATAATGCATATTTAAATCTCTATTTAACACTTAAATTTAGTTTTGACAAAAATATTATTTTTTTACAAGTTAATATTGAAATCTATTATCGGTTTTGCATTGTCAAAGATATAAGTCATTATCTTTGTAAATATTCTATCAATTTAACTGCAATTTCAAATGCTGATACAATTATCCTTTTTAATCTATCACGGCCCCCATCTCTTTTATTATTCGCAATATAAAATTATAGATGAATCCTGTAAAACTAATCACCTAATCAGTTATTCCCGTTAAAGTATATGATAAACTATTTTTTTCCTTTAAGTGCATTAATTATCATACGTATTTTAAATAAAAACTTATTACATAAAAACCTTTTTTTAAATTGTATTTTTTGTTGTTATACATTTAACTCTGTGCCTAAATTAAATAACAACACATTTAAAAAAATTAGCTAATCACTCATTTCTGCCTACAGTAACTTTATTAAAATTTTGTTAATTCTGAATGTTCTCTTTTGTTTGGAAAATAGACTGTCATTTATTAAAAACTTGTTTATTGCTCACTCTGAATATGCTATGCACTTAAATCATATATGAACATATATGCAAATAAATATATATTAATTTGTGTGAGTTTATTAAAACAATGAGGAAGAACAAATAATATTTTAATACTTATAAGGCATTTCTCCTGCCTTCTTAGCATGCCTTCGTTGTGTAATTGTCATCACTATCGACGAGTATTCGAGATATCCGAGGTTCGAATCTCGGCGAGGACATTGCTTATTTGTCATGTCTCCTGCTTTGAAATAACCTAATGTCTCTATAGTGGCGCCCGAACTAAAAAAGGCGGTGAAGGATTATTCGCCACCACCAGGACTTGGCGATTGGGTCGCGTAGTCCCCAGTTGCCCTTTGGGGAGAATGTATGAGGTATTTCTCCCTCCTTCCTAGCATACGTTCTTGGTGTAACGGTTAGAACACTTTGCGCGTATTCGAGAGGTCCGAGGTTGGAGTCCCGGCGAAGGCACTGCTCATTTCTTCGATTTCCTTGTTTCGAAAAAATTTAAAAGGATTCTACAGTGGCTCCCGAACTTAAAAAAGTGGTGATGATGATTCTTCACTATCAGGCTTTGGCGATTGTGTCCCCTAATCCCCAGTCGCCAAAAGGGAGGTATATAAGGTATTTCTCCTGCCTTCTTAGCATGCCTGCGTGGTGCAATGGTCAGCACGCTAGGCGCATATTCGAGCTCTCTGAGGTTAGAGTCCCGGCAAGAGCATTGCTTATTTTTCACATCTGCTGTTTTCAAAAATTATCTAATGCCTCTACACACTATATCTGAAATTAGGCATGAGATAAGAAAAATGTATTTCTATTTTAATTTTTATCACGATCTTAAACCAAAAATGCATGAAAATTTTTTGAAGAGTGTGTTTATGCCTTGCTGTTATCAAAGGATTAATGCTGAGGCGAAGCTGCATAGTATTTGATTAGATGTTGAGTTCACGCAATTAGAACACGGAGCGATAACCGTCAGCACATTCTGACTACTCAGTTCTCACGGATGGTAGACCTAGGTTAATTAATAGAGCTTACTACCACGGTAATTGATTTCCAGTTGTTGGATATTGATATACTAGAAAGACTTATTAGGAAAGCATAGATGTGGTTCAACAGTCTGAGAATGCATCTGCTGAATGCATTTAACATGTACAGCATGATTCAATTATCAAGGTACATATGTTTTACATTAGATGCCTAAAACTTTTGTGATCTTCCTGCTCTGAATTATATGCTTACACAGACGGAAATGTCTAGGAAATCAGAATAGTCATAACATATTTTCGTATTTTCGGCAATTATGCAAGCTATTTCGGCAGTAATTTTGATTTAGGTTTAGATTGATTTATGGAAAGCAAATATTTTCAAACAAATTTATTTTTCTACACAACGTAAATGATTACGGACCACATATAAATACAGTTCTTGTTCATCTCAGCTAAATGAATACGAAATTTAACATAAAATGTATTTTCGTCATTTTATGCTAAACTTATAGGTAGTACATAAATGAAGCCACAGTTTGCTAAGTATTTCTCATTTTGTGTTAACGAAACTCACTTAGCATGTCCAGTTAATTGTTTTTTTTAAAGAAAATCTACATATTTAACAAATATACAGATTCCAGAGATTTATCTCTTTCAAAGAAAAGACAATTCGGTCTTGAATATTTTAAAGCATATATGCGTTTGCAAACAAATTGTGCTTTCTCTGCGAAAGGAGTGTCAAATGCAAATATGAAGAGCAGTCAAATTCTGCCATTTTCACTGTTTAAATAAAATGTGCATTTAATAATAATTATGTCATTTCGAAAATATTATGAGTCTTTTTTTCAAAATTTGTCAGTTCATGTATCAATTTTAGTTTAAAGCAAAATTTCGGTGGCGGAATATTTTGTTACTAATTTATTATGTGTTTTAACAATGTGAAGCTTTTGTATTTTTTATAATTTTTAACAAAGTTTTGCTTTGAAAGTTTAATTAATGTATTTAAGGAAAGCATCATTTGAAAATCCTTGTCTGAACTCTAATTGATTAGCAGAAAAATATAACCACCCCCTCCAAAAAAAAAAGAACTGAAATGTTTCAGATTTTAAATTACGTCCAAAGGGGCGTTTTTTCAACGTTTTGTGTGTTACCTTTATTTATGAAATGTCATGTTCTACGTACTAAACCTATAAAATTCAGTCCAACAGGAATATCGCAAAATAATTTTAAAATGAGCACGTCCTTAGAAATTCCGATACAGAGTCTAGCGGGCTGCAGATAAGAATTTTTTTTTTCGTACAGTGTTGCTATTGCTCGCTTTGAAATCGTTCAGATTTTTAATCAAAAATTCGTTGAAGTGTTACAAAATATAAAATCGATAATGAAACAAATTTCAAACTCAAATCAGGGCTTCCACATGCCCATATTCTATGGAAGATTACGCACGTTATTCAAATTTTGAAGGCTAAAAAAATTCTAAAAAATTCTAAAAAAAAAAAAAAAAGAAAAATCTGAAAGGCTTCAGATTTTAAATTTCGTCAAAGGGGCGTTTTTTTTACCATTTTGTGTACTACCTTTATTTATTAAATATCATGTTCTTCGCACTGAAACCATAAAATTTAGTTCAAAAGCAATATCGCAAAATAATTTTTAAATAAGCTCAGTTTTAGAATTTCTGATGCACAGACTTAGGCGCTGGAGATAAAAATGCTTTTCTGTATAACGTTGCCGTTGCTTGCTTTGAAATCCTTGAGTTTGTTAATGCTTTACAAAATATGAAACCGAAAATAAAACAAATTCCAAATTTCTAATTTGGGCTTCCAGATGACCATATTCGGCTGGAAACGTTCAATATTCAAAATTTGATAGTTCTAGTATCGTTGTTTTATCACCATGCGAGAAATTTATATTTATTTATCCGGGTTCTTCATTATTTAATTTCTTTAAATGGAATGCAGGGTAATAATATTTGGTGGCAATAAATTCAGAAGTTATTCGTCGTTTATGGTGAATCGACACAAAATGCCAAAACGAAATTTAGCCCTTCTGAGCTAAACCTCCTTTTGGTTAACTAAATGTAAGAATATCTTGACAAATAAAATATATTTCTATGATGCGGGTAACGCACCAGGAGGTAAACGGTGAAGTCGCTGAACACCGGTAATTCAACCGTGGCCAGAATTCCAGCGAATGGGCTGGCTGTATGCGCATTTCCGTGGTTTTACATGTTTGTAACGTGGATACGAAAAGATTTCTATTATGCCTCCATAAAAGTTTTGGTCCTCTTAAAGAGACATGCCTCTTGAGCTTTGTTGTTATCAAGTTATCAAGTATCCCAAAGTATAACACTGGTATTTAAGAAAATTATAGCCTTTATCTAACAAGCTATAGGTGGAGTTCGTTTACTGCCTAAGATGGCACCAGAACTCGATACAGCTCAGAGCAATACTTCTTGTTTTCCAAACACATTAAATTAAATTGGCACAGCCGACTCTCAGCGACACGACAGAGCTCTTCATGCATCAGGACATCAGTTGAAGTTACCATTTTTAAACATAACATTTTTAATTCCTTGCTGATATTTCATAATTGTATAATTGTATAACTTCCCGTTTAGAGTAATGATAACGGAATGAAACAAAGCAAAGATAATCGAATGTTTGTTCTAATTACTAGTAAAACTTAAAATAACTGTCACAGATGTACGAAATGGGGTAATTTTGAATGCGTTTTAAATGTTCCATTATCATTTACTTCCATTTACCATTTTGAGAGCTAAATCCTATGGAAATACTGGGTGTATATAAAATCCTGGACCCATTTTGATGTTTAATTACTCATAAAATAATGAAGATATAAACAAACTTATGACATTTATTGATGGAATAACTTATATGTTTTCCTTTTCAGTTTTGAATATCTTTACTTTTGTAAATATCGTTTGCGCGTGTGGTTAATTTCAGATAATTTCCTTTTCCAGTCTAAATATATGTACTTTTCTAAATATCGTCTGCTTATTACTTTCATTTTTCTCTTTTGTTTTTATATGGGGATCTGAAAACCCCCATGAATACCGGAAGGCACAAAGGGTTTCCCCAAAGGTTAATGCGTGGTGTGCACTAATGCACGACAGAGTCATTGGGCCTTTTTTTACAGAAAAGACGGTCTCATCAGTCGTATACTTAGACATGTTGGAAAACTTCGTATTTTCACAACTAGAAGTGCTTCAGCCACATGTCTTTTTGCAACAAGATGGTGAACCACCTCATTGGCGTTCCATCGTTCGTAGTTCTTTGAATGACCATTTTACAGGAAGATTGATTGGGCGAGGAGGTCCAATTCCTTGGCCACCCAGATCACCTGATATAACATCGCTGGACTTTTTCCTTTGGGGATTTGTAAAGGACAACGTTTACAGAAGGAGAGTGTCGAACATGGATGACCTAAAAGCCAGAATTACAACCGCAATAGCCTCTGTGGATACCGACATGCTTGCCGGTACCTGGCGTGAAACTGAACATCGACTTGATATTCTCCGTGCGACGGAGGGGGCACACGTGGAAGTTCATTGACAAGGGTCATGAAACTTTTTGAGTCTATCTAACCATTTATGTTATTAATTTTAATCTATATTTATTATTTTCTGAGTTATTAAATATCAAAATAGGTCCGGGACTTTATAAACACCCTGTATATTAAAATATGTGCTACGCATCTAAAGAAAGAACTTAAATTTATTTGTAATTGCATTACATTTATTGACTGATAATAAATGACCCATTAATTAGTTAAATTAATTAGAAAGTTAATTTTAGCTGTATTAACACTATTAATATAATGCTTTTCAGCAGGTATATCTTGCTCTTCCTTAATAAAACACAATGCGTGTTCTTTGAAATAAGAGTTAAGTTAAAAATGAAAGTGTGCAGCAGAAAATTCGCAGAAAGTTACATTCTGGAATAACAAACTAATAGAAGATCGGAAAAGCTAATTATCAAATTTAAATTAAGCTGAAAACGAATAGCATTTATTATGTAAGTAAATTACAAAATTTTCTTTGTAAAGTTGATTCTGGAATTAGGATTAGATGTATATTAGATGTTTATCAATCGCAAAAACAGAATGATAAACATCTAATGATGCACCATTGAAGACTTATCTCGATGGTACATGTTCAGGTGACTTTCAGCTCGCTGATGGGACATTAATCTGTTTAAATCTATGACAAATTGAACTGGAGAACGGCTGAAACGTATTATCTGAGTAAAAGACTGACTGAAACCAAATATAACTAGTGCTGTTCCGTGTGATGATGCTGGGGAGAAATTGCATTAGCTGTTAGTAACATTTTCAAAGTTTTCAAGTGAAATTACCGGCCCTTCACAAAGTGATTTACCCTTTTTAAAGAGTTACCATGTCTGGTTATCTGCTTTACAGAGCCTTATGTTTGGGATCAAAGAGGCAAGAAGATAATTATCAAATATCACAAGTAACTGGAGCTTAACGCTCTTTTTATTATAGTAGTAGCAAGAGGTCGAAATTTATTTATGAACCTTTAATAACATTCAAAACTTCACCTTTTATCCAATGCTGTTTGAAACATCGAAAATTGCCATATTTAGTGATATTTTTCAGATGAAACTAGTTTTACATTGAAGATCAATATATTTCGGATATCTCCCTATACTTAAACATATCATAACACATCTTTATTATATCATATTTACAAGCTATTAACAGTATAAAAAGAGAGTTTCTAATATGGGAAACAAAAAACAAAATATGATAAAGATATGCTATGATATTGAAATTTCGAATCAACTAACATATAACATTTTATGCGGATACAAATAAAGTACAGGGTGTCTAGAATTAAAAAAGTCCTATTTCAAGGTTGCCTACAGGCGAAACCAGTCATCAGAAAGTCCTTAAATTTTTTTGTGGTCTTAATGAAGAGATGAGAATGTCTTTCAGTGACAAAATAAGTTACAATTAGCCTCACCAGAGGGCGTTTCACTTTGAAAAGCCTGTAGTAAAAATTTAAATCTTCATTGACATTATACATGAGCTATTATAAAACTTACAAACTTTCTGGCGGATATTGTTTCAATATGCTTGCTGCTCACAATGGCAATGCTTTACGAGATCGCGCTTTCCATGCAAAATTATTTTTATCAAAACAGTAATTCTGCACTAGCTGATTTTCGGAAATTTCGGGCATTGAAATTGATTTGATGAGTCCAATGAATGTTAAAAATCTTTGGGAAAATGATAATAAATTTAAAGAAAAATGATCATTTCCTTTTGTCTTGGAAGAGGAAGAAAACCCGTTTCTCCAGAAGCAATACAAAAGGTTGTACTTCAAGTAGATGAGAACGCAACTTTAAAATTTCAGGCTAGCAATTGTGATCGACGTCTGACAGAGGTTTAGACAGGCTACATAGAACTGGCCATAAGATTTTGCGGTATTATCCTTACAGACTTTCACTAAGCAGTGGTTGCTTCCACATGATTTCGATGCTCGACTCGGATTCTCATTTCAATTTTCTGTTCGCTGGCCGATTCAGAATTACCTTGGAAAATCCTCTGGACAGATGACGTGCATTTTGATTTGGGAGGTGCAGTGAATGCTCAGAACTGCCAAAGTTCGGAACCAGAAAATCTGGGCCCTATCTTGGAGTTTCCTTTGCATTCTCCGAAAGTGATCGTATGGTATGGATTTTCTGCACCACTTATGCTCGGCTGTTATGTCTTCCAAGAGGTAACTTCTACAACTCCAGAGACCTCAATCCCCTGTGAGCAATATGCAGAGAACAAATTTGTTTCGACTCTAGAAGCCTGTCAGCGTCTTGCACAGAGAAGCTCTACATAAAATTAATCTCCTTCACACATTACACGATTGCAAATGTTCTTAAATGTCAGTTTACAGAAGAAAATGTTATCAGCCTGCACTATTGCAATCTGTGACTTCCGCAACACTATATCTCAATACCTACGAATTTTGAATTTGGAGGCATTTCAAACATCTGATTAGTCGTGAGAATCGAAAAACTTTGCCTAATTTTAAAGTCTGTATTTCACGCCTCGTACTAGGCATTTTCCAGGATACACTGCAACTTAGGAATATGCCATCTTGCTTTTTCAAATAGTAGCTAAAAATAATGGCCATCATGTTGAACATATTTTGTTGTAATAAAATGTGTAAAATTGTAAAACAATTTCAAAGTTGTGGCTAAACTTGTAATATATTAACACAATGCTCTCTGAAGGCGATATTTACATCTAATATTTTTTTCGCTAAAGGATATTCCCATCCTTTCATTAAGTCAGCCGCAAAATTTCACTATTTCCGGATGACTGTTTTCGCCTGTAGGCAGGTTTGAAATAGCGTTCTTTAATTCTGGACACTCTGTGCTATAATGCAAAGAACTAAGCTGGGAATTTAATATGTATATTACAAATAATTTTCATTCAAGAAATTCTGAAAATACCTTTATGTGTAAATGTCAGAAAAAATTTCGAAACATGAATTTGCTCTGTTGCGTCTCTTTCTTCACCTATAATGTGCATTTATTGCTTTCATAATGAGCAGTTTAATTGGGTATATTTTGCTGCGAGTAAATAGTGGTTAAAAATACTTTTACCAAATTCTAAAGATCTGGAGAACTAAATAAAACATTTTTTAAACTATGATTCCATGCTTAGAAAGACCAATTTTTAGCTCTTACGAAGCATGCCTGTATTGTTATTTGAACAATTATATTCATCCCACCTGTAACAATATCAATATTGCATTTAAAACAGTGAAAAGTTATTTTGGGTTTCAAAACAAATATATGCAAACTTAACATAAAAAGGTTGTTATGCCGCTGAAATTGTATTTCTAAAGCTGTTTAGCAGCATATATTAGGTTAAAAATGTATTGCTAAATCTGTTTAGCAGCACATGTATGTTTAAATATGTATTGATAAAGCTATTTCGCAGTACTGAAATCTCAATCACAAGTCAACCAATAAGTTTATTAGACTACCTAATCCGGTGTTCTTCAAACTTTGTTAACTCACGGAGATCTTAGAACTATAAGATTTTTTTCGGAAAACCCCATTCCACCATTAGAAAAATATGTCATAAAATAGCATTTAAATTAGATCAATATGTTGCAGGTATTTTATATAAAGATAATTAAAAAAAACATTTTAATTTTTATTAAAATATTTTAATCTGAATTTAATGTAATTTACTCATTAATAGCATTAACATGTACTTCAGGTTTCCCCCCAAGTTTGCATTTATATTTAGAGACGGAGCTCTGCTTGCATTTTTTTACACAAACTGTCAAAATCTATTTATAATAATGATAGCTGCCGGCGCACTTCATAATCTGCTTTTAATTTGTTTGCGAATTTTTTGTTGCCACATGCGTTGAGAAAAATTTTGCACTTAAATATTTTGTTCCAACAGCCGCCTAGACGGTATATAGTAGGTAGGATAAACTCACTGCGATACTGAAGGGCCCGGGTTCGAATCCCGGAGAAGGCATGGATGTAAAATTGTCTGTCCCTTCATAGGAGGTAGCGGTGACCGCCTATTAGGTGCCTCCACAATAAAATGGTCACAACTTCTGGCCTTAGTAGTGGCCAATGCCATTATAGGCAAGTGCCCGCCATTCATAAAAAAAATATTTCGTTCCGAATGGCATTAAAATTTTTGTAGCTGTGTGAGAATTCTCTAGTTATGTTTTACGAATCTACGACCAAAATTTTAGGAGCTACTTTTGCCTAAATTTAGATTTCAATACCGAATGTGTTGATATGGCGATAAGTTGTTCCCTTATTGTATTTCTCGAACAGATTTTTTTGTCCAGTTATACTTAGCTTTCACTTTTGAACAATATTCTTTTAAAATTTTCTTCAATTGAAAAATTTGTTCCATTATGATATTTTCAACACTGTCGTCAAAATTCAGTTCAGTTCATTTCCCATTAGAAAACTGTTTAGTTTTCCAGAGCATTGCACGTCATTCTCTTTGGCGTATGATAGCCACATGTTGAATTTTAAAAAATAATCTATAAATAAACTTATCTTTATATTTTTTTAGTTAATAAACACTAGCCAACTAGCGTGATTTCCTTATAATTTCGTTTTCAAATTTTTATTTTGACTCGTCGATCCCTAGGAATTAAACACAAAATACACGAGTGACACTCTGAAATTTTTGAGATATACATAATTTTTTCAAGTTATATTTACGAAATTTTAAGAGTGTTTAAAGTAGTCTCTTCCAGCCTTAATGCAATTCTGCAGGCGAATTTTCTAAAGATTAAAGGCTTCGATCCATTCATTTCTTTGAATCGATGAAAAAAATGCATTTATAGCCTCATCAGCCTTCGGAATGAAGAATTTCGCTTTTCGAAATGAAAACGATAGCCATAAGTTCTGCTTTCGATTATAAATAGCCAAACGTCACACATAGCTAGATCGGGCAAATAAGGAGGATTTTTTATCATTTTGATGTGTTTCTGTTCGAGAAACCCAACTGCCAATCTTGCTGAATGAGAACAAGCATTGTCATGGTGGAGCATGAGTCCTTCTAGCATACATTTTTGAGGAATTTCCGGAAGACACTTTGTTATGTACCAGTTATTTGTGACTCTCTTCTTCTTCCCACCTTGATGGATTTGACCGTTCCTGTACGTCTGAAGAAAACGGTGTACATTACTTCTTTTATGGCATGTTGTCTTTTCATCATTGTGGGCGTAGGATCGTCTTCAAAGATCCATACTGTATTTTCTAGACGCGCTGGAATGTCAAAAAGTGGTATGTACACAGTTACCACCAGTTACCATCGACACAGTTACCGCCAGTTACCATCGACACAGTTACCATCAGTTACAATTTTAGAAATAATGCGGTAGTAACCATCTTTAAGTAATTTAAGGATTTATTTACTGATTCTGACAAGATATTCGTTTCGGTGCTAAGTTAAATTAGGGGGAACTCTTCGGCAAACTAGTTTTTTCATAAGCAAATCCTGACGAATAATTTTATGTATATCAGCGGATCCAATGTTAAGTACCTTTGCATCATTTGCTCGGTACAGCAATTATCAGTGATCAACATTTTCTGCATGTCAGGCGCATCATCCAGGATTACTGTCTTACAGTGTGTTTTCCATCCAGAACAGACTTGAAACTTCTGTGAAATTCTGTAAACCATCTGTGTACAGTAGCACTAAATGGATCCTCATCTCCAAATGCTAACTCTAGACGTTGAACAAATTCTCCTTTATTTAATACTTTTTACAAAATAATTTTTCTGTCCGCTCAAAATTTACTCTACATTAAATTACTTGAAGTTGGGCAAAAACATGTATGCTAAGCTAAAATAGTTCATGTTTTCAAATCTAACTGTTAATTCTTTTCTGCCACTTATCATCTGCGTGTATCTCAAACATTTCAGTGTGGCATAATAATAAGAACTGGTTTAAGAGCGCAAAATATTGATTGGTAACAAAAACGACATCACATTTCTGTAAGTTGCTCTTAGTTATAAGATTTATACAGCAGCTATAAAATTGTTTTTAAAATAGAAATTTAAGCAAATTTCAAAAAGTACTATTCTATGTTCCCCGAGAAAAAAATTATAATGAAATATAAAAAGGTAAATAAATGCCGTTGAAAGGCAATACTCTATAACGAACAAAATAAAACTGATTTTCGAATATTTTCCTCCAGGTTTTAAGCTTAACAACCTCTTTCAAATTTCCTTTGTTTAAGATGAAACAATGACTTGTGAATAATATCCGGATAATTAATTTATCTCTTTTGTTTCACCTTTCCTCAGATACGGAATTTGCAATGTTCTAAGATATCAGGGCATTGAAATCTGAGCATTAATTACGATATGAAAAATTACTGAAAGTTGATAGCTACGCATTCTAGTTCCTTGTATGGTATTTTCCGACAATGCGTTCTTTCTTCAGTCTGAAACTAAACTCATTATCTTAGGGTGTATTGATTTATACCCTAATCCGACACAGTTACTTTTACTCCATCAGTTTACATCAAGCATATAACATGCGATAATAATAAATAGAAAAATAAGTATGTACTGACCTCCAAATCTATCGCGCTAAGTTTAGCATTATTCCTTTATAAGCAGTTATAATTTAAATTTCTCTAGATTATATGCTAAATGGACTTTGATCCTGAATACATTTTATGTGCATTTAAATCATTTATTAAAAAAAGTAAAATAAAAAAAAAATCCCAAGGGCTTTATATATTATTACTCCCGCCTTCTTCGCATACCTTCGTGGTATAGTGGTCAGCACGCTCGACACGTAACCGAGAGGACCGTGGTTCGATTCCCAGCGAAGGCTTTGCTCATTTTGAAAAATAACCTAATGTCTCTACAGGTTTATAAAGTATTTTCCCTCCTTCGGGAAGTAACTGAAGTACACTCGGCGCACATTTCGAGAAGACTAACTTCAAGTCTCGAGACCAAGTTTCAGGTAATTGAATCGTTTTCATCGCTCTAACGCCACATATAATTCCAGAACAAAATCAGATAATTTTTAAAAGCTTCATTGTAGCATAGGATTAGAATTTTCAATGCAGTGTTAAGTTTTGTCATAACAATTTTAAACGTTTTTCAACCTTTCCTCGTTTCATCTCACCAGCAATCAGTTTTCTTCATAAGATGGTTAACAAAAAATTTATTTGCCTCCTCGTTATTATCATTTTATAAGCTAATATAATGCATTAAATATAATTTCCTTCCCATTTAAGTCACAAAAAATTCCGTCAAGTAGCAAAATCACAAAATATTGAAAATTAACGTAGCTTTAGAATTCTCGATAGGATGGTACTTATTTTTGTATTCGTTATATTATTTCTTTAAAAACTAGCCCCTCTCGCGACCATCCCCTAAAATCGTTAAATTATTCCAGCTAGTGTAATTTCATAAAAATAATGAAAATTTTTAATTAGACATCTCCTGATTTTAATTTACGTTTTTTTTTAAATCAATCCCACTAAGTAGAAACAATATTCCTTAGAACTGTGCCTGTCGCCTACCAGACGGTATTTTGATTAGGGGAGCCTGACTGCGATATCGAAGTGCCCGGATTCGAGTCCCAGAGAAGGCATAGATGTAAAATTGTCTGCCCTTCATAGGAAGATAGCGGTGGCCGCCTATTAGGTGCCTCCGCAATAAAATTGTCACCACATCTAGCTTTAGAAGGGGTCAATGCCGTTATAGGCGTTATTAAAAAAAACTGTGTTTATTCCTTTCAAAAGGCTTCTTTTGTTACTCCGTAACCTTCTAGATTAAATCTTTACTGAATGGCAACAAGTTGACATGTGGAAGTATTTTATTTGCAGAAGTGGCAACACATTGCTTTTGTAGAGCCAAGTTTGTTAATTAAAATTGAAAGATAAATATATTTTTTGTATGGCAATAGTTTCGCATACTGGAGATAAAAATGTTTAATTCCGAGCCGTGTTGCCACTGTTCGGTTTCAGAACATTGATATTGTTAGTAAAACATTCATTAAAACTTTCAAAATATGAAACAAATAGTAAAACCTACTCAAAGACCAAAATTTGATGGATTTTTGGTACCGTCGATTTTCCACAGTGCGGGGAATATATATACATATATGCTGATTCATCATTATTTAATTTGTTTAAAAATAATGAAATAAATTTAGTGGCAGTGATTTGAAAACGTGATACGCCATTTGTAGTGAATCGACACAAAATCCTGTTGGAGACTAATACACCTTTTGGGCTAAATACAGAAGAGAAAAGTTTATTACAAATATACTGAAGAATATGACCACAAAAGCAAAGCATGTCCACAGAATTACTTACGGCTTTTATTTTCGCAACCGTTGGTTTCAGACATAGACTTCCAGTTATAAAAATGTTTTAAATGATCCAAATATTCAGATTTGAAGTTTAACATTTAAAGAAGTCAGTTTTATACAAACGACGTCCAGAATAGAAGATGGTTAGTGACTCCGACTGCCATATCGAAGTCCCTGTGTTCAAATCCCGGAGGAGATGTGGATGTATTTGTCCTTCCTTTCATAGGAAACAACGATGGCCCACTTATTAGGTGCCTGCATAATAAAGAGATCACGGCTTAGTAGTAGCCGACGCCTCAAAATGGATAGAGCTGACCATTGGAAAAAAAATTATAAAAATTTCGAAATCTTATCTTTTAATTTCCTGCGATCTCTCTGCTTATTATATAGGAAAATACTGTACTCACCGTTAAATGAAAAAGCAAAACAATTTGTCTTTCGTACGCAAAAATTGACTGAGATATTGTTTTAATGTAGAATATCATATTCAGGGGCGATTATGATGTTCTGCTTCAAAAATTGAAAAGGGAAATATTTTCACAGGTACCTAACTAAAAATAAAACATTAGTTTAGAAAAGATTTCTGATATTAAAAGATTAAGAGGGAAGCACTTGAATGTAGATTATTGTGAAAAATGTTAATCAATATAATCAATTGTTTCCAAAATGGAGACGTATTCACATAATTTTATAGAATTCGTGCCTTAGAGCAAGCTAGTCCAGATTAATGAAAGAGCAAGCGCATGTCCAGATTAATAAAATTGACAGTCATTAAAAATAAAAAAAAATATTTGTTGTTCAATGAATTTATTATGGTTGTTTGGGTGGAGTCTTGTCCTTTGAGATGTCAATGTAAATCACTGCTTTTACCAGTTCCACCATCTTTTCAGTATGCAGCTCTCCTTGGAAAGGAAATTGCTCCAAGCCTTGCAGAGTTGCAAGTTATAACGGACAGGTCAAGATGTAGCCTAGAGCCGCGTTTCTCAATCTTTCATTATTCGCGGCCCAGTTTTCAATCATAATTTTCATCGCGCCCGCCCCACCCGCATAGAATAAAATGGATGTAAGAATAATATATATTGAGTATTTTGATTTCTGTTTTTAAATTATTTTTAAGTAACTGCCAAAACAAGAGTAAAATCGAGCCAACTTTGGCGAGAAACCGCATCCGGCATTTTGCCAAGCGGGGCTGAACAGATGAAGAGAATGCACGCTGGGAAAATTTAAATATTATATCTGAAATGAAAGCCAAACAGGAAGATAACACTAAAAGAATATGAAAGTACAAAAACTCGTTAAAGAAAGTTAACCTAGACGGGGTTAGCTAAATTTAGAAACTGGGAATACTTTTTTTGGAATAATAATAGAAATAAAACATAAAGAAAAAAGAAAAAATAAGTAATATGGTTTGTGAATGTCGTCTCGAGCATGCGCGGAGCAAATGCTTTTTAATAAGAAGAAGGAGAATATTCGATAACGCAAGTTTCAATTCTCATTCGAGTCGATCGCTATCGAATGTATCATATGTTACATATGTTTTGTGTTAATTGCAATTCTCCATATTAAATATTCACGGCAGCAGCTTTATGCAGACTCATGGATAATTTTTTAAGCGGGCGTAAACGAGCATTAGACGATAGTCAAGCATCAACAACTACACAGACGAGCGTACTTCCAAAATAAAATCAATAAAATATTCTCAAGAATACTTAAATTTGGGTTTACCAGTACTGAAGTAAATGACGAAGTAAGACCCGTGTGTATCATTTGCTCAAAAATGTTGGCCGCAGCCAGCTTGAAACCTAATAAACTTAAACAACATTTGGAAACGCTTCATTTTGAGTACGTCAACAAACCCAGAGAATTCTTCGAATTAAAATCGTATGAAAAGCAAAAATCATTTTTTAAGAAATTTTGTCTGTGAATAAAAAAGATTTAATTGCATCCTACAAAGTTTCATAGAAAATAGCCAAATATAAAAACCTCACACGTTTGCTGAAGAGCTTAATTTGCCAGCAGCAATTGAGATTGTAGAAACTGTGTTTGGAGATAAATGTTCAAAACTATTGCAGTCCAAACCTTTTTCAAATGATACTGTTGCTCGTCGAATTGGTGATAGAACTGCTCGTCGAATTGGTGATATAGCTGCAGATGTCTAGTGTCAGCTTTTCTCGATGTTGCGTGACAAATTGTTTTCAGTACAGCTTGATGGAGCAACAGATAGTAATAAAGATGCTCATTTTATTGCCTATGTTCGATTTTGTGATAATATGTCAGTAGTAGAAGAATTACGTTTCTGCAAAGCAATAGAACTCAAAGATGCAGCGCTCGCATGATTTGTTATTTGAAATGACTTTATGAAGGAGGCAAACATAAAACGGAAACATTGCGTAGGTAGGTATATGCACCGATGATGCTCGTTCAATGACCGGAAGATTCCGAAGTAGGCAAGCTCTTGTAAAACAGAAATCATCTTAATGCATCTGGACACATTGTATGATCCACGGAGAAGCTTTGGCTTCCAAAGAAATGAGTCCTTGTATGGATATTGTGTTAACTACGGTTGTAACCGTAGTAAATTATATCCAAATGAGACCCCCTGAAATCAGAATCGTTTAGCACTTTGTTAAAGACATGAGTGCAATACATTCAGCGTGACTATTTTATTGCGAGACGGAATTCTTGCAACGTGGTTATGAATTAAGAGAAGAAATCTCCATTTTCCTAGAAGAAGAAATCAGACTGGAAGCGGAGAATTTTCGCGATGGCTTATTTGTGATGAAATTGAGCTACTTGGTCGACATATTCGAGAAATTAAATAACTTGAATCTTCATCTCCAAGGAGCAAATACACATATGTTTAATGCGAGTGATAAAATCAATGCTTTTTGTAGAAAATTGGCATTGTGAAGCAGAAATTTAAAGCAAAAAAAACCTAACAATTTTTTGCAAATGTGAATGATTGTGCTAAAATTTACAAGGCTGAAAAAGATTATGTAAAAGTTGTTTTTGTAATCATTGAAAATTATTTAGCCATGCTGGCAAAGAATTTTAAAAAGTATTTCTTGCTGACGACAAACTGATAGCAAGTTAGGAGCGGGCTAGGGATCCATTTCATAAGACTCCCGAAGGACTCTCAATTGATGAGGAAGAAAAATTCATATACTTCATAACAAGTGGCGAAACCAAAAGACAATTTAGTAATAAATCACTATTTGAATTTTGGTCAGGAGTAGAGGATTGTTTTTTTTGCCCTAAATACAAGGCATTTCGCTTTCTATTACCGTTTTCAACTCTTACCTTTGTGAAAGTGGATTTTATGCTGGGCTTCTTTGAACACAAAACATAGATCTCGGCTAACTATAGCAACAGAAATGAGAGTGGCTATTTTTAATATTAAGCCTTCCTTCGAAAAATTTTGCTCTGCAAGACAGGCCCAAAGAAGTCACTGATAATTATTAAATTTGTTTTTAATTTGGTATGTTTTGATTAAGTAAGTTTTGATTTAGAATTTGTTTTACGTTAATAAGTTAATTATTAAATATGTCGAAAATTATTTTGTTTTCTATTTGTATGTCCGCTTTCTTTTCAGTCAGTTAATTTATTTTTTTTAAATAATATTTTCTCATGGATATTCTCGTGCCCCATCCACCCTCTAGTGTGGAGGGCGCGCCCCACAGGTTGAGCATCACTGTTCTAGAGAAAGTTCCGTTTCGGAGTAATTTCTACAAGTTCTGTATCATCTCCTACCACCTTCAGTAATTTTCATTCCTCTAAAATGACGGATTCTCAATGTAGTAATGGTCTTTGTTATTTCTCTGTTTGCATCAATCTCGCATAGCTGATGATCTCTCTTAATAGAATTCTCTTTGAGTCTATATCTGGCAATGACATTACCATCTTCAAGACTGACGGGGATTGAGATGTTGAGATTTCTTGCCTTTTTATCCATTTCATTTTTTTCTCGTTACCATTGATTCCAACATGTGCACGTATCCATTGCATAATGCATGTCTTTCCCATCTGATTGATTGTTTCTAACAACCTGGTGAGTTTGGAATGTCCTTGCAGTATTGCCTGTAGGACAACAACCTTGGAATCACAGTGAATTACAAGTCCGCTGGCTTTAACAGTATCATTTATGTCGGTGTAAATTCTCAGGTGTCCTAGATTGCTCTTAATTCACATTTGAGATGTTTTCTGATGAAGATCAGAAGTTGTATGAGCCTGCAATCATAAAGTTACCGGAAATATGGCAAATGGTCATCGAACAGAATGAAAGATACTTGACTGATCAAAGTTAATTTTTCGCGTAGAAAATATTGAGTTTTATTTCACACTAAAAAAGTGAATTTGTAAGGTTTTAGTTAAACTAACAAAGTTTTATTTTAATTTGCCTTTTCCTATCTGTTCGTATTTCAACTTCCCCTTAGAATAAGCGCGCGTTTTCGCTTTATGCTAATTTGAGGTGGAGCCAAGTTTCTATTTAAACGGTAGGTGTGAGAGAGCTTTTAGTCTCAGACCTCTGCTACTCTGTTCGACGTTCGCCTGACCAGCTAGTATTTAAATTCTAAACCTTAGCTCTGTTACGCTATTACTTATTGAAGTAATTCTAAGTGCGTTAGTATTAGTTAAATCTTGCTTTGCACCATTTAACATAGAGGCCAACCTCGCGTTTATAGCTCTGTGAGCAACGACAATTTAATTTATATTTAAATTATTTGATTGTTCAGTTTAGACCAAGTGCGGTCATTATTTTCTGTATCCCTCCCGAGTTGTTAAGTGGCTGTATATAATTGTGGTTTAATAAAAGAGGATTTTAAATCCCTCTTAAGTGCAGTTCTTCCACCACTTAACCGCAGTTTTCTACCACAGAACATAGCTGCATTCAGCTCCCTGTTCAAGATCAGGACTTAAAGTAGTTCACGAATATATTCGCCAAGAATATGCACCGAACACACAGTCCAGACAAATTACTTTCTTGCAAACCAGCTGTTTATAATAAATCTTTCTAAAGTGCAGCATTTAAAAATTAATTTATCGCATTTTATTTAATATATATATATATATATATATTCTTATGTAACTATTTCCAACCAACTACATATCTTCTTACGTAACCTTTATACTTGCATGATGATAAACAGGATGACAACAACCTTTGTACAAAATGAACAGACACTTGATTTTTTATAATAGTATCCAAAACAAAATTTTTCTTATCTAATAGAAATAACGCAATACGCTATGTTCGTTTATTCAGAAACTAAGCAGCATCTTTATTAATTCTTTACTGGCAGTTGTCATTGTCCAGTTAGCATGTACATCCTCTTTCTACGTCACCAACTCGTAAACCTGTAATTTGTATAAAACCATCGAGCTCCTTAACTCATCATCTGTGCGCCAGATCCCAAAATTCATAACAGTCATATATAAATGAAACTTTTAAAATCTTATATAGTAAAAATCTTTAAAAATATGTAATAATGACTAATTTAACATCTAGATAAGTCAACAGAATTGCATGATCAATATTTCAGCTAGAAAGCAAAAGGAAATATTTAAGCTGAAATGTGCTTTACATTACGAATGTGCATTGATCATATATGGGCAAAAAATATAGTATAAAATTTGCGTTTCCCGTTATATTATTCAGTAATCTGCAACGTAGGTAATTGCAAAATATAGGCTTTAGGTCAGAGTTTCCAGCTATCATCATGTTGCAGACTTTCCGCTATAAACGTAATTGCCATTCAAATACTTTCCGCTTCACGTATAATTGTCCTTTTATTAGGATTTTGTAAATAGTCGCGTCTCTTCGGAAGCAGCCGAAGCAGTCTTTGTTGCAATTTCCTCCTAATATACAGAAGCCAAATTGATTCTGCTTTCTGAAGGAATTTCCGCTTGGAATAAATGAGTTTAGAACAAGTAAAACGTAGAGCTTTGGTAAGGTTTCGATCTTTGGAATTTAATGCCGTAGAAGCTTATTATACAGTTTTAAACTTGAGCATTGGGACTGTCAATACAAAGCAGCTGATTTACATAGAATTTGTAATTCGGTTTGAAATAGAAAATATTCCTGTAACAATCAATTAAGCGAAAAGTCTCCTATACATATTTGAATTAAGTTAGTAATATGATATTTCGTATTTACTGCACAGTGAAATTATGAAACGGTAATTAAATAGGAGACTTCTTTATTCCTTATATTCACTAGAACAACATTAAATATCTGTGGAACTTAAGGCTAGAATGAGGGTAATTTTGGGTAAAAGTATATATATATATATACATATATGTGTAAGATATAAAAAAATACGACAGCTGCTTTAAAAAATTATTGGCGATCTCAAATTGATATTCCAAATTTGGTGCCCTCCCCGTAAATTCATCTGTTGTCGCAAATTCGAGATCCTTCTATGTTATATAACGCTACGTGAGAAGGGCAACTATAACTAAAATTAACCAATCACAGATTAGCTGTATTTATACATCAAATTTAGTATACATACTCTTGTCACTACTAATTACGTCATTATTCTCCTTCATTCATTTCACTAACTGTCTCCCCCGTTATCCTGGGTATATGATAAATCGTCGTAAATGTTGTGATTAAACAGTATATTGTCTAAGAGGAATTATTCTAGTGTGCCTTGAAATAAAGATGATAATTGGCTGAACTTCGTTTGATATTAGCACTTTCAACCATACTAGAGAGAGCAGTTTGGCTGAGGGCCAAGATGGGTCAGTTTATTTGAAGGGGTGTGGGTTAAAAGCGCGGAGGTCGAAGGGCAACCTTTTACTAAACTACTGGGCTTCTGCACTCATCCCTACATCACTGATAGATATGCCCACTTCCGCCCCAAAACGGATGTTTACATAAATCTGGAATACGTGGTAGGACAGTATCTCCTTCTTCACGTCTTTCCACTTTGCCATGCCGACTGCCAGCTTTTAAAGTACTCGGATTCCGAATACACATCATATAATTACATTATACATTTGAGATTTTGAAATTTTGAATTGTAATAATTTATAAGATGTTCGTATGTAAATGTATGATGTAACAGAAGTAGTTGGTGGTGTAACCAGTTCAGCAATTTTATTATTGGGCCAACAATTCGTACGAGGCAAGTTTTTATTGAGTGAATTCTGCAGCAAAATAGGCGCAATGTACGCACCCGTTCTTGATTCTAGTTCTGCATCTTTACTCCCTTCTGATACTCTAGTTAATGAAACAGAGATAAGCGGTGACATGTTAGAACAGCAAGCGAGAGCATAAAAGCGACGATAAAGATTGTAGAGTCATTAGAATTGTTTGATGCAGGAGATATTGAAAATGCGCAATGGCCTCGCCGGGACTGGAACCTGGACCTCTCGAAGACGCGCCGAGTGTGTTACCGTTACATCAGAGAAAAGAGGGAGTAAGTACCTTAGATATGCCTCATCTTTTATAGGGCGATTGGGGTAATTAGCGTACCCAATCGCCAAATCCTGGTGATGAAGAATCATCATGTACTACCTTTTAGATTGAGTGCCACTGTAGAATCATTAGAATTTTTTTTATACAAGTGACTTGAAAAACGAGCAATACCCTAGATCCTGGACCTCTTGAATACGCCCCGAGTGTACTACCGTTACATCACGAAGGCATGCAGAAAGGAGAGAGAAAATACCTTATAAGATAAATGTTCGATCTTATCTTTATTATAGCATAATGATTTTGTTTTACTTAGCTTTATCCCTACTAGCTAATTTTAAGTTTCGATTTGCAAATTTCAAATTGTTATGGGTTAAAGCACTATGTAAGTGTATCTCTCTCTCTCTCTCTCTATATATATATATATATAGATAGATAGATAGATATACACTTACAGTGTGTATCTCTCTATATATATACACTTAGTGTATATCTATCTATCTATATATATATATATATATATAGATAGATAGATAGATAGATGTACACTTACATAGTGCTTTAACCCATAACAATAACTTTAACCCATAATTGTTATATATATATATATATATAACAATTTCGAGGTCAAGTGTAAACGGGAATCCTTATTATCCCATCAAAGAAAACTGTGGTGAAGTAGTTATTAGTAATCTTGTTGTACGGGAAACTTGAACCGGAAAAACGTGAAGGTGTCCCATATTAATATATGCAGTCATCAAAGCAACAGTGAAAAGTACACATGGAACATTGCAAAACAAATTTAACAAAATAAGTGGGCAAAAGAAGAACATAATATAAATATGCCTTGTTTAAAGCTCCAAACAGAACTTGTCAAGGGAAGAATGTTTGAAACATTAAACTCTGTGATTAATGCGTTCTGATTGCATGTTTCGTTCCTCTGGATCATTTGAGACTTAAACCATTTTGCAAAAATGATAAATATTATAATGAGTTCAGAGGTTCCCCTACATGCATTCGCACTCTCAGAAAACGAATATACATTTGTACCAGCAATAAGGAGCAAGTATCTAAATGTGAAGAAAAATAAAAGGACCTAAAACTAAGTAAAAAGTAAACTAAAAAATTAACAAAAGTAACACAACCAAAACTGATAATGAAAAAAGATAGAAAATCTAATAAAATTAAGAAATCTCAATGAACAAATAGAAAAAATCGATTTAGTCACTAAAAACAAGTCCTTTTTTATAATAAATAACTGGGTTGTCTCGATTATTTAAAATAAAGGTCTTTTCTTTTCTACAAATTTAAAAGAAACTGGTCAACAGCAAAAATAATAAAAAAAAAGAAAGAAATGTGGAATGCCGTAAAATTAAAAAATGTAAACAAATTAGCATGTATTTATATATATATATATATATATATGTGTGATGATAAATTGTGGGGTAATACCTTTTTTAAAAAGACATCTAAGAAACTTCTTGAAAGGACAGCACATTTAATTACATTTAAAGTATTTACATTTTTTACAAATAAGTTTATGTAAATTTAGTTCGCTTCTATGATATACTTTTGTTTACGTCTTTAAATCTAGCGTCGTTATTCATTCAATACGTCTTGAGGCCAACTGCCCCATTACATGGAATTCCGTTCCCTCGTCCAAGTCAGCGCCATCTGTCGTTCACCATAGGCACCACATATATATATATACACACACACGTAAAATAATGCTAAATTTATTTTAAATATCTAAAGAAAACTAAATCTAAGTGAAACTAAAACTAAGTCTAAGTGATTTGCTTTACAGTGCAATAAAATCGTGTTACCAAGAAACTTATATGCAACAATTATGCGCTAAAATGTACATAAGTCCAAGATAAGTATTAAGTTTCTTTTTAAAAAATATTTTGATGTTTAATTGAATAAAGAAACCTGTGCGAAAGAAGGCCTCTTTACATGATAGACGTTCTCCGAATATTTCGCGCGAAATTACGTTTACAAATGGAGAGTTTGAAAACAGTTCATTAATCGGGTTTCTTGAAGCCGGTCGAATTATCAGAGTGTATCGGTTTTATACATTCGAGCACTGGTGAACCAAAAACTAATTTTACTAGCTTTCCAAAATTTATGAACTCTATTCAGAAGTTTAGGAAATTCTGAGAGTGTGTGGATAAATCTTAATGAAAAATAGCGTACTATTTTAAGAACATTTTCATTCAGATATGAGCAAGAAGTATTAAAGAAACGACAGGTGCCGGCCAACTGAGATAGGAGTTAGTGACTCTGACTATCGTACTGCAGGACCTGGATTCAAATCTCGGAGAAGGCATGGGTGTTTGTAAATGTATAGTGTCTAAGCGGCATGGTGGCACTAAAAATATGCGGAGAACCGAAAGTATTCTCGAGAAGCTGGTGGGGGAGTGGGAGAAGAGGAGTGGGAGACCCTTGGATCCGTTCCCCCTGGGTGTTCTACTTCGAATTTGCGGGCGGAACTGAGCAAAGTCGTAGTGTCACATATATGGTGCTCAAGGCTTTTGCAAAAGACAGGCACAATGTTGAGCCCTTGACATAATGAACGTCCTGGACTCGCTCTGATTTTATACCAACAAGATTATTCCAAACAACTACAAAAAATATAAATAAAGGAATATTAACCATAACCTGCATTGTGATAAAAATAGTAGATATTAAAAAAAATATTCTGTAACATTAAGGCAGTATTTAATCAACATAACAACTCTTTATATTTTATCATTTATTTATTTTTAAAATGAAGTGAAGAACTAAACCACTGATGATTGCTGACGTTTGGAATTATATCCATCAGAAAATCTTTTGACACTAGAATTTAATTAATTAACTTGTACTAATAAAATAAATTTATGTGCCAGTTTAAATTGTAGGAATGAAATGAATTTATGTGCCAGTTTAAATTGTAGGAATGAAATGAATTTATGTGCCAGTTTAACTTGTACGAAAGGAATGAATTTATGTGCCACTTTTCATTATTTTGTTTCACAAAATCTATTTTTTATGTTTGTTGTTGATTTAAATTGACTCTTACACTTCCAACAATCAAGACTTGGATTTGCAATGACAGCCTAAATAAATTTAATTAGATAAAAATATATACATTGCGAAAAAAAATGAGAAACAATTCTATATTTCCCATTCTACTGTCCCGATTGACGAAATTAAAGTTGCGTTTTTCATGTCTCGAAAGCGCGACTTAGGATGTATATTAGATTTACATTTTAGAGACATTTCTTCAAATCATCACATGCACTTAGCATTATTCTAGCATAGGTATTTTGACACCAAATCTCTCTTTTTCTCAAATAACATGTAATTTTTTTCCATACTTCGATTATACGATTCAAATTATGCCTAGAAATTAAATTTTGCAATTTTTAGTGAAAAATGTATGGAGAAATTAAAAAAAAATTATCTTGGAGCATTTTTTTTTCAGTTTGCGCCAATAATAATTCACTTGGTGGAACTCTCAATTTATAGTAACCTACTTACTTTCTTTTTTTTTTCATTCGTGCACGAGAGGAATCAAGGTCCATCGTTCATTCTTTAAATAATTTTAATAAAGTGCGTAAACCACATTTTCATTATTATCGCTTATATTAAATATGATAAATGTCAAAACGCGCCAAAATGTAAATTCACGTATATCTCACAACATTTTGAATAAAAAACTCAATTTTTTTGCAGGTATGCTTAGAAATACATCTACTTTAAGATGGTGTTAAAAAATTTATAAGTTATAATAAAACATATTTTTGAAAAAAATATAAAAGTACTTAAAAATATAAATGTTTAATATAAGTAGTAAAACGTGTGCGAACTATTTTTGGATTAAACCTAAATTTCGAATTCTGGAAGAAGGAATCAAGTAAGTCTAATAAAAAAGAGATATTAATAAATATATATAAAATTCAATCAACATTGATTAGCTAAAATTTTGAGAGCTAGTTTTTTTTTAAAAACTGCTTGTGCGATTTTTACAAAACATGGCAGTTTGGCATAATTTGAGTCGTAGAATCAAAATATGGAAAAACTGTCATGTCATTTCAGACAAAGTCCGATTTTGCGTCAAAGTACCTATATTAGAATAATGCTATATATGGATCTAATACATATCCCAAGTCGCGCTTTCGAGACAAGAAAAACGCTGTTTGAATTTCCTACTCGGCAGACTGTGTTTGAAATCGCAGCCTGTCCAGCAGGCGTTTGGAAAAAGCGCAGTCTGCCCAGTAGAACGAGAAATGTAAAACTTCCCCCCCCCAAACTTTTTTTTTTTGCAGTGTATAGTAGTTACATTTAAAAAACTAAAACGCTCTTTTATACAACGGAGCGAGCGAAGTCATGCGACCCTGATCTTCTGGTTGGAATTCTAATCCCTTCTTAAACTACGACACCTATGAAGGGGAGGACAGAGAGGATGAGTGGTTTCCCTCCCCTTAATTATGTCCCCGCAAAGTTGGAATTTAATCCGTGGGAAAATTCATAACCGATCCTGAAACATGGTAAAAGTAAAGCTGGGAATTTCTTTCATGTCCCCAGGTACTTAAAGAGGAAATTGACATTAAAATGCAGAAACATGAAATTTAGATATTTTAAAACCTTTTTTGACCTTGAAATTTAAATTTTAGGCATGAGAGAGATTTTTTATTCAAAGGCACAAAATTTAGCATTTGATTTCAACTGAAAAGGCTCAAACTTTATCTACATATTTTAAATTCGCAGGGTTTAGGTGACCCCTTAATGAAAGTTGGTGCTTATTTACATCAGCTCTGTCTTTTCTGTGAAAGATGCATTTTCCCAATTGACAAATCCAATTTTTACTTCGAGTATCTTGAAAGTACCATGACATTAAGAACAATAAAATTATAAACTATTTGATATTATCACATATCATGTATACATGAGGAATTTCATAGTAAAGTAATAATAGCATAAGATAATTTTGTTTCATTTTTTAATCATATCTAAAACTATACGAAAGCGATCTGGTTAACAAAAATAACGTAACTCATCAGTGAGAGAATCTTGATTAAATCTGATGGCTACCAACAAACATAGTTCATATATCATGAACTAAGCGAACTTTAAAATTATCCAACTTTGTTCTAACAGAGTTCTAAGAATTTAAGAAAAAGCATTAGTTCAATTTTAATTGGATAAAATAAAATTTATGTTTTTTTTAATAAACAAATACAAAAAATTCCTTGAATTCCGTGTAATAAAAAATGTATTTAATTATGAAGCCTACATAATGAAAATTAACCTCATTAATTTATCTTAGTTTAATGTTAAAGCGCATTATAACTGATAACAAAGAAAATAATTCTATTGATTATTTTGAACTGAGAAATGTGATTTAATTTTTTACAAACATGCAAATATAAAATTAGTAAAGCAATAAACCATGTGTATGGCATAGATTTAGTCCAGAACTCTATCGATATAGAGAGCAAACAAGTACAAATATCCCTTCATCAGGAGCAAAGAAAGTTGATCGAACACACTACAGCAAACTATTCTCAAATAAACTACAGCAAATTTTTTTTTCATGTAAAACAATCTAATTTTGTGATACATTTAAATTTAAACATTTCAAGTCATACGTAATTCTGGCCTGAAAAAATCCACACATTCTTTTGAAACTCAACTTCTCCAAAGTGATTTGTTTGGTGTAGTTTACTATCAAGGTAATTTTGACATCTAACTAATCTCATTACTATTACTAATCTGGGGATAATATTTATTTTCCTTAACTCAAGTATTTTTTAAGTATTATTTGAATCACTGAAAATTTTGCTAAAAGAGCATTCAGATCATAATCGCGAGAGTATTCTTTCCTCAATTATTAGTTAGTGTTTAGAAAACTGTTTACATTGATTAATGTCATAAAATCTCTGTATTCATAGTGCCGTAATTTTTCAAAGCAATATTGAAATAAGATTAAAGACACTTTAGTGTGTTTTTCTGTATAACGATCCGGAATAACTGTGTAGGGATTTATATTTATTGTCACTAAGTAGGGATTTATATAACTTTGTAGGGATTTATATTTATTGTCACTAAGTAAGGATTTATATAACTTTGTAGGGATTTATATTTATTGTCACTAAGTAGGGATTTATATAACTTTGTAGGGATTTATATTTATTGTCAGTTAGTTAAGTTTATGCTTTCTTTCTTAGAAGCCTTCATTCCCCTAATTGTCAAAGCAAGAATATTCAAATATGGTAGCGCACGTAAAGGAATGCAAATTCTACCTTTAGGAGAAAATGTTTAAATACTGAGCTTTAGAAGGGAGAGTTAGAAAATGAGTGGGCAAACTCTATACCTTTGTAGCGTGAGCTTCTATTTTTGCATTTATTGCTGGTTAAAGTAGCGTAACTGCTATTACTTTGCTGCTACGAGACATTGACGTGGTTTTAGGAAACAGGATTATCTGAGCTCTGGGGAAAAGCCTAGTGCTTTTCTGTTAATGCACTAGGCATTAACAGAAAATGCTGCGTTAATATCCTTGAATTTTAAGTTTAATACTTGAGTTACCGCCGGAGCGAGGGTTAGTCTGTTAGCGTCAGGTCGGCTCATTGTGAATTTTTAAAGATTCTTCTTTTATCCCTTCTCCTATCTGATTCCTGAACCTACTTCAGCTGTCACTCTGAAAATTAAGTAACTAAAGTTTACAACTTTAACACAAATTTTAAGTTCTGAATCAAACTGATGGCAATACATTTAAAATTGTTTTACCTAATTTTATGTAATTTTCCTTTCATAAAAATAGATTTAATCTGTTCTACTTAATATTATAACTTCATTAAATTGTAATAAAATAAGTAGAATAGATTATTCCCTCTTATCAACTTTATATAACATTAAAAGAATTAATCATTTAAAATTTCTGAAAAAAATAGTGTAAGTATAAAATATCTTCATTTAAACATACAGCGAATTTTTCGATTGAATGGTAGTTGTTTACCTATGGTAAGTGTATTTTTACGTGCACAAGTCTGTTGCGACATTGGAATAATCGCTTTAACTCCGAAATTTCATATCGCAAAATTTGCTTTCGCTTCATAATTATAGGTGGTTCGATGATAAACACGTAAAGCTTTCTCATAGTTTATAACCGAATTCCCTCTTATCAACTTTAAATAACATTAAAAGAATTAGTCTCTTAAAATTTTTGAAAAAAATCATGTAAGTATAAAATATTGTCAATTAAACATGCAACGAATTTTTTATTTGAATGGTAGTTGTTTACCTATGGTAAGTGTACTTTTACGTGCACAAGTCTGTTGCGACATTGGAAGAATCACTTTAAACTCCGAAATTTCCTATCGCAAAATTTGGTTTCGTTTCATAATTATAGGTGGTTCGATGATAAACACATAAAGCTTTCTCATAGTTTATAACCGACGGCCGGACAATCGCCTCTGAAATTAGAAACCTCTTGCCAGTAAATCCATCAGACTCTAATTTGGCACTCGTGACTCTTGGTGCGGGAATGGTATTCCGATAAGGTACTAGGTTTGGATAATGGGAATTCCTCTTACGCCCACAAGTTCGCTCGAATGAATGAATGCTTAGGCTGTATATCACAATGTGCAGCTCGATTGCAACACGCTTGACAGTTGGACGTTATCTTATTGATGGATCTAATGGGTAGCATTTCAGATCATTCTTGCTGATAAAAGGATGGAAAAGATAAAATCCTGGCATTTTGATTTTCATATTACTGATACTCTAGGATCACTGGATTAAAGATAAATGAAAGGAACCGTTGCATTATTGAACTGAAAAATACAGTTTATCTGGAACTTCTGCGACTTGTATATATATATATATACTGCAAAGTTTTCAGGTTTGTTCAATTTCTTTCCCTTTTTAACTTTTTAATGTAATTTGTCTTAGCAAGACACTTGTGTTTTATTTTTAATTTCTTTTTCTGCTATTAAGTTTAATTCCTCTAGCTGATTGGGATCTCCCTTAAAATTATGTATTTTTTGATTAATGCATAATTGGCTATTTATGTTTATTTGTGCATTCACCTTAATAAGCTTCTTGTATAGTTTTTCAGTAGTGTTTTAATTTTAAATTTATGGGAGGCGCGTCGGGAAAAGAAACGATAAGAATTGAAACCAGCTGTATTATGCAGATTTTTTTTTCTATTAACGTTTTTTCGCTTTTGTCTCAATTATTGTCATTTGACTAAACGCGTAATGGAGTTTAGCTGTGCTCGAAATTGTCACGCTTTTCCCTTGATAAGTCCGTGTTGAACCTCGAGTTAGGCAAAATTGCCATCTACTGCCATTCTTTGTTATTTATTCTGGGATTTTAATATTTAATTTAGCTTGCGCTTAAAATGGTTTTTAATTATTTATGTATTTTAATTTTTTAAATGTTGAATTTCTCCAATACCAACATTTATTTCTTTATTTTTTTTTGCAATTACTTTTACTTTTTAGTAATTATTTTTTGTTCAAGTTTTTCAAACTCTGGAGCTAAGATATCAAATTTACTTTTAGGCGATTGCTTTTAGAATTTTACTCTTTTTTGCTTATCTTTAAATTTAATTTTGCAGCTCAATGCTCAAAATTCTTGACCCAATAGGTCTCTCACGTTCTTGTACTGTTTCCTAAAAATTACATATATATATATATATATATATATATGTAATAAGTAAAAAATATATTTAAAACTTATCACACATTTATCTTGGAAGAAATCACATGAAATATCCAAAACACCCCAAGCGTAGTGGCAAACTGCAACAAGTGTGGGTGCTAAACATACCAAAACAAATAATTAAATATAAAATTTACAACTTTCGCTGCATTGTCATCAGGGGGTTGGTACAACAGTGCAACAAAAGAAGTGAAAACTACAAACAGTTTCTGAACACACAAAGATACATATTAAAGTTTAAAATTTATAAAAACTTAGGTAAAAAAAATAAAAGTACTCTACGTTCTTTATCAGTCCAAGCCTTATACAGGGAAGTTATAAATTGCAAAATTATCTCATCAAAAACACATAATAGACAAATAAATACAACTATTTTGAGTAGATTAAATCCAAAGGCAAAAATAATAACACAGTCTTTGAAAAGAAAACCAAATGGAAAATTTTAATCAAATATTTGTAAAATCAAAATCATATACAAATTTTGAAAACAAAAAAAGACAATTCTAAATGACGAAGTATAAAAATATGTAAAACAGAAGTCATCCAACATATGAAAAATAAATGGAATAAAGAAAAATTTCTATCTTCAAAATTTCAAAAAGAAATAAAATAAAATTAATAAAACTAGAGGAGTAATTCGACTCTTTGTTTAAGAACTTAACTCCCTGTTTTTATTGTTTAAGGTCAAAATTTTTATTTATTTCACTTATTTTTAAGAGTTTACTTCTCTATTTTATACTTTTTAGTTTATGGAATAAAATATAAAGTATACAATAAAAAATAGAGCAGTAAATTTTAGGAACTTCTGACTCCTCTATTTCAAAGTTTTAAGAACTCACTTCCTTATTTTATTTTATATTTTATACTTTTTATATCAAAACTTTCATTTATTCCATTCACTTTTAAGAACTTACTCCTCTATCTTTACTACAAAAGACTATTAATTTCGTTTTGGCATTTTGCATTGCTTCACTAAAAGCGCTGTCAGAAGCTGTAAAAGCTTTCAGATTGTTGCCAGCAAATATTATCGCCATGTATTATATTTAAAGAAATTAAAGAATGAAGAATCTGCATAAATGTATGTATGTTTCTCGCATTGTGATAAAACTACTTTAACAATTTGGAACTAGCTTTATTATCGTTTTCATATTTTGTAAACCATTAACGAATTTTTTATTAACAAACTCAAGCATTTCAAAGGAGGCAATCGCAACATTGTGCAGAAAAAACATTTTTATCTCCAGTGCGCCAGGCTGTATATCGGAAATTTTAAAGATATGCTCATTTTAAAACTATTTTGCGATATTGCTCTTGAACTGAATTTTATGGTTTTAGTGCGAAGAATATGATATTTAATAAATAAAGGTAACACATCAGATGGTAAAAAAACTCCCCTTTGGACGTAATTTAAAATCTGAAACATTTCAGATTTTAAATTACATTTCAGATTTAATTAAAAAGAGGAAAATATGAAATATTTCAGATTTTCCTTTTTTTTTAATTTTCTTGATTTGTTTAAAAATTTATTTATTTTCATTTATTATTCCATATACTCACTTTTGTTTTTACAAGATTTGGAACTAAGTGAACTAGAACTTTAAAGGTTTTCATCAGATTTTTTAGCTTTACTGCTTGTTTATGAACTAAGTTTTTTTATCGGTCGTATGTTTTCCCAATTTGCATACGAAGTATGGGATTAAAAGTTTGCATTCGTTTTGTTTTCAAGGGCTAGATTATTATTTTCGCAAGTTTTGTTTTTGGATTTCATCATCTCAAAATAGTCTTATACATATTTCTTTATTATTTCGTTACCTCTTTAAATTTGTCTGCGTTTCGTATGCTGTAATATTGCACTTTCCTTTTTCAGCCTGTAGGGATTGGGCTGATAAAGACATACGTTACTTTTGTTGTTTTTCTATGCCTTTTTTAAAATTTTAAACTTTAATTTTTGTCTTTGTTGGTTCATTTAACAGACTGTTTTATTTACTTCTTTAGTTACAGCAGAACTTTTTTAACGGCTTGATTTGTTTAATTGCGGCAAAACACTCAAGGGGTATGTGCCTAAGGGGTGGGATATTTTCCTGCTAAGTAAAACTGACTAAACGTTATAAAACTTTACACATGTGATAAACGGTACACATAAGGAAAACCGTCCATACAACTAACCTGTTTCCCGGGATTGGAACCCCAGAGCAAACTACTAGTGTTCAGCTACTTTACCTCTTGGCTGTTTTTTGGCACCAAATCTTTTTGGAGTAATATTGAGACATATGAATTCATCTAAAAATAAGCCTGCTCGTTTGAGTGCAGCCTTTTGCCGTTCGATGACTTAACTGTTTTATAAATAAACTTAATATTATGCGCAAGAATTTCAGACATTCAAATAAGCCCTCCTTCCTTTCTTACCTCCATGGTTCTATCCCAGTTTTGATTGAGAGCACCCCAGAAGGTGAGTCCGAGGGTCACCCACCCCTCTTCCACTACCACCAATTCACACGAGACTCATATACATTTAGCATGCCTCCGTGCCGTAGAGATACTATACGTTTACAAAGATTCAGGCTTTCTCTGAGATTCGAACACAGGCATTTCGGTACGATAGGCAAAGTCATTAACCACTGTCCCTTTTGGACAGCATACAGTCCGTTCAATTAAGAATTTTACTCATGTATATGATAAGCGATATATGTATATAATATATTTGCAAATATTTTTGTAAGTATGCAAGCAATATTTTATATGTAGAAGCAAGCAGTGTAATTTTATGTTTAAATTTAACTCAAATTTGTACAAGGAATAGTTTTAGCAAAATGTTCTGCGCAGTTTCAGAGAAATATTTTGCTTTATTGTTGGAATTTGGGGTGAAAATTTCCTTCCTAATTATTTTTGATGTCCTGAATTATTCGGTTAATATTCCCGCTCCTAAAGTTATCGGGAAAAACGCTTTCAATGGATGGTTTAGAATTTCCAAAAGTCTTTCACATTTATCATTATCTGTTAAATTTATTTAATGATTCTAATTCCATTTTTGTCCTTCCAAACCTTTTGAAAGCATTATCTTAATTTTTCCCAATTCGAGTTTTCTCAATAAATCGAGTTCCAATTATCCTATTTATTCTCCATCTTAGTTACTAAATATAGGGAAACCGACTCAAGTAACTTTTGCTTCTTTAAAAATAAAGATTCGCATTAAAGTTTCCAGAAACGCCCGGATTATTTCTTGAAAATTAAAGTTCATTTGAAATATAAGATTTTTTTCAGTCTTTGAAAAGTTTGATGTTGAATGATCTCTAACTTTACAAATGGGGCATTTATTTTATTTCATTACGAATAATAGTATTTTAAAGAGCTTTTATAACATGGATTGTAGAGGGAAGTTCTTCAGAAATTTTAATAATAAGTCTTTTATTAGATGAAAGTTCATCATTCATTTCCCCTCAATTTTAGTTTTGGTCGAGTGAGAAGATAGGTACAATTTATGGCAAAATCTTTTATTATTTCGGATATCATGCATCTGTGGGAAATTTCCAGAGAACATGAGCTTTTATGTTTTTTATTTCTGCATGAATCAATGCTTTTATGCTCTGCTGATAAAAATCTGTCAACTTCTAGATTACGTAGATTACGGTAAGCCACAGAAGAGCTATCTGTCTAAGGACCGGGATGTTTTCATCGAATCTTGTTAATCAAAGTGGTGGTATTTATGTTATACTTAGGGAACACGACGAAAAGTGTCATGCTTGCTATTGATGCATTTGAGGCCGGATCGAAATGCCCGTGGGCAGTGACATTGCTACTTGATGCCAGTGAATACGTAGCAGCTTTCAGAACCGACTTGTAGGGTTTTCATTTCGAATTCTTTCTCTATCGAGATAATCCTGTGCTCTGTCTTCAGTTTTAATTCTTTACGAATGTACAGAAAACGAGTCAAGCGATGATATTGTTGTGGTAATCCTCGAACAGGTTAATTGAAGCGAATAATTTTACAGGAGAATAAAGGATTATAATGCGATTATTTTAGATAGAAGATATAGGATTTGGGTAGAAGTTATAGCATTAGATGCTGAGGTGCCAAAAAATTAAAAGCAATAATTTTTTGAGTCCAAATCGTTTGAAATTAAAGACACTGTGATAATTTGTTGCTGTAGTGTTATTCTGGGGCATCCCTGCCTAAGAGGCGTTTCTCAGAGAAATTACAGGTTTCCTTATGTAGCCATAGAATAAACTATACGTAAAATGGGTTCTGCGTAGAAGGTCTTGGATGGTATATTACAGAAAATTTGAATCAGAGAAACACATATGCAGATGCTCAAATTTTGAAAGGGTGTTTTATACATTTCTGTTTATGTACAATTTTTCATTTTCTCAGACAGTTAAATAATTAATAAATACTGATGAAAAATAACAATGTATAAAGTAACTCCCCCTCCTTTCTGCATGCCTATCATCGTTAATAACAACAATGCGTTTGGGATGTACGCCACTTTGAAACTGAAGTTAGAAGACAAGAATCAGCATCGCTCTGTATTACTGATTGTTACTCATTGTATAGTACCTATTGAAAGGAGCATGATATCAATGACTGCATAATGATAAAATCGTTTTATTCTAAAGCAGTTATTGTATTTGAGTCTAATGAACTCCCAGATATGATTGTTTAATTTATAAAATTTGGCTGATATATAACATATAATTTCAATATATATATATATATATATCATATGATATACTTGAGGACTTTTCAGTAAGTTAGATATATGATGTTTATGGTGTGCTTGCAATGATGTTAAAAGATTCTAAAGCGTATTATTTTTCAAATTAGCCTATTTAATATATTACGTTTTGAAATACATAAGTAAATTATTATCCTTACAGCGGCCAAAACAGATAAAATGGATAGAAGGACATTAGCCTTCGTTAATGAACCAGCAGAACACGTGGACTTTTACAATACAACTGGTGCTGTGATTCCATGCACAGCAAGAGGCGATCCGGTTCCAGCAATACGATGGGAAACAAGAGACGGCAGTCCGGTAAAGGATGTTCCCGGATTGAGACATATCCGCCCTGATGGATCTCTTGTATTTTCCCCTTTCCATGCGGACCATTATCGTCAAGACATCCATGCTGCCGTTTACAGATGCACCGCTTCGAATTCCGCAGGAGTAATTGGAAGCAGAGATGTTCATGTGCGAGGAAGTAAGTCTTTGTATTCTCTCCATGTATTATGCGTAGCATCAATCTAGTTTCCATCACGTCTTCTTAAATCATGAAGTTATACTTTCAGAAATGGTGAAAGTTTATATCATTAGGAAACTAATATTTGTGAGCTTGCATTTAAATCAGTTATTAAATTCGATATTGAAATTGGCTTATTGATTTAGTTTGTTAATTCATTTCTAATATTTAAGTAGAAAGTTGCAGTTGGTTGAATTATTAAACACATTAAACCAATTTAATAATAATATATTTTAAAGACAAAACAACTGGTTTTATCAATAACGAGAAACAGTACTAATAAATGCGTAACTGGAGGATAACTGGCATCGTTTTCAGTTTTTGGAGATGTTAAATGCATTGGTGTTGCATTTAGTTTTAAATAAAATTTGGTAAGAAATAAAACTCAAAAGTATAATGCAAAAGTGTTCTTACATTGTAATATGCTATTCCCAATTTGTTTTCCAAACTTTGTATTAAATCATTCTATTATCTCCCATTTTTCTGCACGTTGATTTTTCTTGACAAAGAGCATATGGGTTAGTTTGAAACTTAAAGAATTTATTGTTTTCTGTAAGTCAGTAACGACTGTGACGTTAGATCCGTAGTCCTGAAATGCAAATACATATTTTAATGCAAGCATTTCACAAAGCTTATGGAAGAGAATCACACAAGATTTGAGATTTAAATTAGGCGATACTAAGATTTAGAATAGCTTGATTTCTTAGTAAGACTGTGCATTAAGAGAGATAAGCGCTCGATTTTCGGAGAACGTTTGTCATGCACGCTATACACTGAAAATATCTAATTTCGATGTTACTGCTTTTAGAAAGGTCTCCTTCAGTAAAACATATTTTAGAAAGTTAATTTCAGATATCTCCAAATACTAAAATATATATTTATTCCTTTATTTCTAATTACAGATTGCAATGACAACTGTAGGCAAAACTAGAAAATATAAAAGAGAACAGCAAAGCTAAACAAGAGCTCACGGTATAATATACAGAGTGCACATTAAAGTCCGGCACCACCCGTTTAACTGTCAAACGGCTTCCGCTAGCTTCGTAAAATTAAAGGTTTAGTTCGACCGCCTCATCCGCGATCAAGAGCGCAAACACGCATGCGCCATTCGAACCGAATTATTCTCAAGATAGGGTAGAAGGATAGGAACTTTCTTTCCCTTAGTTCTCTCTTTCCGGAGAAGAGAAGAATTTCACGTCGCAGCAAGTAATAACGTTCCTTTTGGGAGAGTCTATATGTTTTGGCAGAATGCCAGCCAGGGTTGCGTTTGAGACGGTCGAACTATAGTAAAGTGGTTAGATGAGATAGCTTACAGCGCCACCTGGGGGAAAACAGCTGAGTTAGCCTCCCTGTCTCGAAAATGATAAGAGCTAGGAAGAAAAAGTGACTTTCAATGTTGCAGAGCATCGTCGAATTAGTACGAATAGGCACTTTGTGGATATGAATACTAAAAACAGAACGCTGAAGAGTTACATTTGTTTCTTCGCGATTTCCAAAACTTTAACGTCACGTAACTTGAACGAAAGGAGAAAAAATTATCTTTCGGACGAAAAACGAGCCCGCATCACTGCACAGTAGTATCGATTGTAATTCAGAGTCGAGAGGACTGTGGTTCAAACCCCGCGTGTGTGCATCCTTGTATTATGTCTTTACAAACAGAGTAGACAATAAGCAGATCATGCACAATCGTGTCGCAAAACGCGTCAACTCAACGAAACTTGAGCTTAGTGTGCGAATTTGTGCGTTATGAAAATAGTGTATGAAGTGTCATACCTGTTGATTTGAGACAGCTATAAAAGAGATATTTCCTCGTGGTTGTATGTTGAAGCTCATGGTCATGGAGCGATTTTTAAAAATTATTATTGTGAGATGGTTCTACTTTGTACGGTGAATGTGATAGGATCAGCTACGCTGTTGTATCGGTAGTTTTCCCGCAGGCCTTCATATAAAACCACAATGCACGGCAAGCGTTTAAGGGAGAGAGGCTGAGCGATTAGCCGACTTCGAACCGGCAGACCAGAAAAGGTAGAGTGGAAAGTACAACAAGAAGATGTCTTACCTTGCGGCCTCGCGTATCCAAACACCAGCACAAGAGAGATAAATGAAAACTGCGGCCTCTCAAAAAGTCGCGTTTGGAAAATCCTAAATGAATTAGGTGCTCATCCATACCGACCAACACCTAATCAGACATTATTGGACGGGGAAGCCGACGTTTCGCATGGTGCAATTTGCCCATGAACCAGATAGAGGTCCAGCCAACATTCTTGGCAGATATAGTGTGAACATGTGACGCATGCTTTTAGCGGAACGAAATGTACAATATGCAGAACACTTATTACTGGCACTGGAAAATCAATCCATCATGTTTTGTACCTGATGGAGGAATTCGGAGAACGAATAATCGGGTATTGTGATTTTGAAGAGTGGCCTCCAGATTCACCTAACCTGAGTCCAATGGACTTTTTTCTGTGGAGATATCTCAAACAGCAGGTGTATGCATCCCCTCCACAAATATTGCAGGACCTTCAACGACGTATTACAGATGCTGATGCAAACGTGTCACCCGCCATGCTATACCACGTGCAACATGAAATTCTCACAAGGGACCACATGTGCATTTTAGCTGATGCATACAAGTTTGAACATCGAAAATAAATGTAGTTTGTGATAGCTAATTGTTTTGCCTTTCTAAAATCGTTTCTTGACGCCACAGTTTCGGAAATCGCGAACAAATAAATGTGTGTTTAAAACTTTCTGTTCTTAACATTCATGCACAAGAGGTATTTTATTCGTACTAAATCGACGATTCTCTACAGCTTTGTAATTCCCTTTTTCTTACTATCTCGTATTGTTCTCGAGATAAGGACGCTAAATCCACTGTTTTCCACCAGGTAGTGCTGTAAGCTATCTCATCGAGTAGCGCATAGCCACTTTACTATAACTGTATACCACTTTTATGACTATAGCCGCAGCCGTTGGACAGTTCACCAGATTGTACCGGACTTTAGTGGGCCCCCTGTATAAATTTATTTTATATCTCTCCTCACAGTACCTCTCCCAGAGTGATCCAGCAATCCGTGCAGGGCAACGACTAAGATATGAGACATCCATGTCCTCATTAAAGTTGCATGAATTGCAAATTGGGCTTGATATTATGTTTATTAAAAGTAATCATGGCCAATAAAGGACAAAGAATAGCAGCAGATTTCTTTCTGACCTGCAAAGAAGTGATAAACATTCTGTTAATTCACACTTTATGACTGTTCCTTTCGGTTACGTCTTTCTTCAACAGCTTTCAAACAGCTTCTATATATTAATATATATATATATATATATATTGTTACGGATTTGGGATTTATTTGGCTATTTATTTAGAATTATAATTAAAATTGCTTTATATTTCCCATGGAAGGCAGACGATTTTTTGAAGAGAAAGCTACGTCGAAAAAAAATAAAAATAAAAGAGCGCGTACATTAAATGTTTAATAAATAAATATCTCGTAATTACTGTTTGCATCCAGAAAAGGCGAGATTGTTCTAGTGATAATTAAAAAGCTTATAAAAGCCAAATTGAAACACCTCATCTCAGTAGTTGTTGTTGTAAATGTAGCTGTAGAAAGCGAAATGCTGTTTGTTTACTTAATGCTGTTATTGATTGTAGCGATTTCGCTGTGAGATAGAATTATTTTATCTGTATTGAACTGAGTTTTTGCTAAAGGTTTGAGATATTGTGATATTGTGCGAATATCTCTGAAGAAATATTTGCAGCATTTTGATTTATTTCTTGTCGAAAGAATAAATTTTTGTTAACTTTTTTACGACTTTTGCATTCAATCCATAACGAACCCTTATGCACGCAACAATATATATAACTCAAATAAAGTGATATATATATATATATATATAAAACACAAATAAAGTAATATGAAAACTCAAATAAACTGATATGAATTACTAAGAATGTCAAAACAAATATAATATTCTTGCGCAATCCTTTATTGTTGGTTACGTGTTTGGTGCATTTTCTGCTTTAGAACAAAGCAGTTCACTCATTCGGAGGAAGGTATGTGCTATTATGACAGTGAATGAAATTTATTATTTATTGGAGTCATTGTTAAAATAATACTATATCCCCATAGTTACTTGAAACTGCTTTTATACATAGTTATTTTATTTTTCAAACTGGAAATGCCTTTTCAATATCTTTCCGTAATTGGAAAGACCTAAATGATTTGCAAACACGTTTTTCAATACTTTTGTAAAAATTAAAGTTCATACTTTAAGATATTGTAATTTTCGTAGCTTGCTGTGAAAATTGTTGCAATTCTGAAAGTTGCATGTCGATGAGTGGTAGTTTTTAATTTCAAATTGTTTTAATTTTAAGAGTTCGGTTGTAGAATTTTATCATTCATAATGACTGGATCGTCTTTGAAAACTGAGCAAGAATAATCTTGTTAAAATAATGTGGTATATGGTTCCACGACGTTTTTGCTGTGCAATGTAGAGCGGTGTTAAAAAATGAACACTGAATATTATTTCACTGTGAAACGCATATCATTTAGGAACACTTTTCCTCGCATGTCTTCAACAAGAAGAAAAAGTTAAACTTTCTCAAAACATCTCAAAACAATCTGTGAAACAAAAACAAAATATAATATCGCTGGCAATTTCAAAAGATACTATTAGCTGATAAATTTAGAAATAGGGCATAAAATGAGCAAATTAAAAAAAAAATGTATAAAACTTTCAACTACATGCTTTAGAATTGAAAATGTAGCAAAACACATGGCTGAACGCATCATAGAATATTTAAAAATTGTATATATTTTAGCTTAGCTTTTACTCTAGCACCGCTATTTTAGCAGCACCGCAGTGGCCCCGTTTTCTTAGATGGTATAATGAAAATGATTTTAGTCATGAAGAGTGTTTGAAATTTTTTTATATAAGTAATAAAACCAGAGTCAACTATTATCTCGATATATTTTCAGTAAAGGTTTTCGAAAAGAATGATATTACCGTAAAGAAGTTAATTTCTGGGTTTACACAGAAGAATGTAATTCAACAGTTGTACCTGAAAACTGTTTTACTTCGTGTTATAACTCTAATATATTTAACGAAATTCTTACTATATTACTGGACCATTCCCCAAGAAATATCGGCAGCACATGTATGTGTACCGGCACACAGAAAACTGTTAAAGATATTGTGAATTCTATACAGTCATCAGAATTACACCATAAGAAAATAAAAATCTTATTGATAAAATTAATAGCTATTTTATCGATGCTCATTTGCATATCTCGGTGTGATGGTTAAGAATAAAAAAAATGTATACTTTTCTCTTTACTGCAAGAAAGTGCTTTATTTTCAGAAAATAATAAAGTGTACAGAGAATTCAAATCTGTTTGTTTATGGTGTCTTTTATCCTTGCTGAGCGACTTCATAGGTTAACCAAAGAGACTCAGTCGCGAATCGAAGAGCGAAAATAAAATCTTTCAGAAGATAGCAATAGTTAATTTCTTTTTATTTCGAAGAAATGGAAAGACAACTACTGCAACGTTTTGCAACCGTAGCAAAAGTTAAACACGATATTGTAAAAAGTAAAGAATACCATATAAAAATTTCAAATTATTCGGCTATATAATACAATGCCTTACGTTTGGATTTCAAGATGTAAGAAGTAAAAATTCCCTTTGGGTTTTAGGAAATCATCGTAATGTAAGAGCAATAGTTACTACAAAACTAGATGCACTGGAATACGCTTATACAGCCGCGAAAGCTGGATAGTGTTTAGCGACGCTAACTCTCGTACAAAAGGAGCCGGGTTTGTGTCCCAGAGAAGGCATGGATGTTTGTAAATATATAGTGTCTGTGCGGCATGGGCACATTCTAAATACGCGGCAAGCCGAAAGCCCTCTCGAGAGCTTGGGGTTAGGGGAAGAGGAGTGGGTGAACCTTCGACCCGCTCTCCCTGGAGTACTCTTCATCAAAACAGGGGTCTGAACTGAGTAAAGAAGTACTGTCACCCGCATGGTGCTCAAGGCTCTTACCGACGACAGGCCCAATCGTGCACGATAAATTTCGTGGGGTCTGTGCTGATGTTACTGTCAGACAAGTGAAATATGTCACAACTTCAACACGATTATGCAACGCTACTTGACGAATTCATCAAGTTAAAAAATTATGTGAATTTGGAAATTATTTTTAAAGAAAATAGAGAAAAAGTGTATATACTGAATTTTGAAAATTAATGCTTTAAATTATATACTTTTGAGAAAAATGTAAGTACAAAGGTTGCAAAATTCAGTTTTATTTCGTTTTGCACTTATACGCTAGTCGCTCAGATTTTAGGGTTTGCCTGATTAAGATAAAGATTTCTATGATTGATTTTCTATGGGTTATTGAAGTAAATTATTTTAATTTATAATTGTGTCGTCGTAAGTTAAAAAAACAGGCTAATCCCCTTACTTCTTTCTTTGCAAAAACCCGATGAGACGATGCGGCAACCGACGTTAAATAACCTTTCTTCTTTTGTTGTTTTCTTTCTTGATTTACACCGTTTTTGCTTCTTTTCACAGAGTTTGTCATTGCGATCCTGGATTTAATTTTGAACATTTTATAAGGTATTTTTTCTCTCTCGCATGCTTTTGTAGTGTAATTGAAAGCCTACTGGGCGCGTGTTCGAGAGATCCAGGGTTCGTGTCTTGGCGAGGTTCCTGTACATAGATTATCACTCTTACTTCAATAAAACCTAATGACTCTGCAGTTTACTCTCTGCTAAATATGGGATGATTTTTAAATGTTTTATATTATTTTTATGCACTTATATAATATATATATATATATATATAGAGAGAGAGAGAGAGACAGTATAGAGATATTTAAAGAGTTAATACGTGTTTTCCTCGGATTCTGGAAGAGTAACTTTTTTGAGACTGCCTTTGGACTGGAGTTGTATATATACAGGTATTTCGAATTCCCAAGGAAAGGAGCATGTATATCCTAATAATAATATAATAGCTTGCATTAAGGTAATAAAATGTTAATTGGCTGTAGTGTTGCAATAATATAAATAATAATACTA